>CAXHJY010000269.1:0-12500 GCA_964016885.1 Eledone cirrhosa | reverse complement strand
TTTATATATATATATATTTATATATATATATATATATATATATATATATATATATATATATATATATATATATATATATATATATATGTATGTAGGAGGTGAGTTTTATTGTAGTACAATAAAGCAATGCTTGATTTAAAACTGCACTATCCACAAGTGTTTTTTAGCCTTCATATCATGTCCTCCTGTTTTATCTGATGAAAACACAAATATTATTGCATGATGATGTTTGTTTTTGAAATGCGCATAATAAAATACATGGAACTCCTTTAACCATCTTTTGATCTTATATATATATATATGTATGTATATATATATATATATATATATATATATATATATATATATATATATATATATATATATATACATATATAAATATATGTTCTTTTTTATATACACATATATATATATATATATATATATATATATATATATATATATTTATGTTCATTTATTTATATATATATATATATATATATATATATATATTTTTTTTTTCATGGAACAAGTAGTACTCCTCCCAACAACGAATTGCTATCCACAATGTAAAGGTGACACCAACAATTTTCTCGGATCATAACTTAGTAGAACTAATGATATGTGGTCCGAAAGATTCAACAGAGACACAACCATCAAGAAGCAGCGGGACGCTATCCAGCCTTAACTTATACAAGGCTAACTGGAAAAAGATCAAGAGAGAAATTCGGATGCAAATATGGAGCGAAAAAAACCACCACACAAAACATCAACACACTATTTTAAAACTTCTTGACAACGATACACACTATATGCAAAATGTTTGTCGCGGACAAAAAGGCAAACAGACACAAACATCTTATTCCCTGAGATAGGAAAATCCTTATGAGACGAAGAACCAAGCTCTCAAACTAGTTGAATGCACAACAAGAAAACGAAAACAAGAAGGAATCATTTGAAATGTGCACTACTTCACACCGAGATTGCCCTCAAACTTTTCCATGAAAATGAGAGGGCAAAGAAAGCAGAGCCATAGAAAATCTTAAAACAATCCTTATGGTCTTCTTTAAAACTGCAAAAGAAACTCCCTCGGTACACTTCAAGATTGGGCCACTCTTCCATACAGACGGTTCATTAATCGCGAAGAGATAAGTGAAATACTGAACGAACAGTACAAAAGTGTGTTCACATCTCCACTGAGGCACTTGCAAATAAAAAAGCCAGAGTAGTTCTTTGATGCCACAACACAGAAGGCACGTTATGCCCTATCCATAAACAGGTAGCAGAGCGGAGGCCAAAAACTATAGGCCAGTCTCCTTGACGTCGTATATCAGTAAGTTCATGGAGCGTGTCATCAGAAAGAAACTGATCACTTTCCTCGAGGAAAATGACCGTCTGACTAACACTCAGCATGGCTTTCGCCCAGGAAGAAGCTGCCTTATACAACTGCTACATCACTACGACTGGGTACAGAAACAACTGCTAGACTACTCACTTCACGGAATGATATGTCACAAACTACACGGACTCGGCATAACTGGAAAAGTAAGTGAGTGACTGCACGACTTCTTAAATGACAGAAGCCAGATAGTCGTAGCAAACGGGACCCTCTCAAAGGAAACATCAATAACAAGTGTGGTGCCCCAAGGCACAATCATGGGACCGCTACAGATTTTTGTGGCTGTCTCAGACATGCCTTCTGTAGTACATACCTCAACATCCACCACTAGCTATGCTGATGACACTAAGGCAGCACATGCAATCAAAAACCCGGCTGACGTTGCCCTTTTACAACCAGATCTGGATGCCATATACAAATGGGCGGAAGACAACAACATGCAGTTTAATGCTGGCAAATACCAAGCCCAACAATACAAACCTGCAAACACAAATATAGTACAACACAGTTACGCAGGACCAGGAGGGACCGATATCCCCGTGTCAAAATCGATACAAAACCTGGGCATAGACATGAGCGATGATGCATTTTGTTCCTCACGCATCATGAAAGTGGCGACAATGTGCAGACGACTAGCTGGCTGGATCTTGAGGATTTCCGGACAAGAGACCGAGGCACCATGTTGACACTATGCCGGCCAATTTTCCTAAGCCGCCTGGATGATTGTTCCCAGTTGTGGTCACCCCATAGTGTCTAACTAACCACGGAGCTTGAGGCAATCCAGCGAAGCTAAACCAAGAGGATTGCCTCGATGAAGGAGATAATTTACTGGGAGAGGCTAAAAGAACTGAACCTCTACTCCTTGGAACGAAGACGGGAGAGATACGCACTGATCAACATGTACAAAATCCTGGAGGGACTAGCACCAAACTTTGGCATTGGGAGCTGGACCAACCGTCGAACAGGACGGTACTATGTGGTGCCAAAGGTCCCGTCTTCCACATCTAGAACAAGGAGCAGTTATAGCAGTAGCCTGGGGTTCAAGGGACCTCTACTCTTCAACAAGCTGCTGAGGGATCAGAGATCTGCATGGTGTGGAGTTGGATATCTTCAAGAAACAACTCGACACCTTGTTATCCAGGATCTCGGCTGAGCCCACAGCAAGACACGAGAGAAACCTAAGGGCAGCGGTAACAAACTCGCTCTTGCAGCAGTGGCCAACCAATACAGGCTGGAGATAAAATGTGTAGCAACAAGAGCGGTGCCCCAGCATGGCCTCAATCGGATGGCTGGAACAGGTAAAAGAGTATAAGAGTAATATATATATATATATATATATATATATATATATATATATATATATATATATATATATATATATATATATATATATGTATGTACATATATATGTATGTATATATGTATATATACTGTTATACTTGGGGAGGGTCATATTTGTGTAATATTGCCAGAATTAATAACAGAACACAGCAAAATTTTGCTGTGGAAAAATGTGTGGAGATTATCATTGAGAGTGAGGTGGAGTTCTGCAACGTCGACACAGATGAACTGGGCCTCCTACTTAGACTTACTTACGACACTGACTACCTAGACAGCCATGACCTTAGACGTTTCTGCCCCAGTAGACCCATAAGATATAGACCCCACACCATAACCTCAATGACTAAAAAGACTCCCATGGGAAGGTGCATTGGGTGGACCAAAGCTATACGGACCCCCCAAAACAATGATCAGGTAAGAAAAATGGTAGCACATGCAATAGGGGCTAGTATCAAAACTACCCTAAGGGGCCACATATTCAAGTTCAACGAGAATATCTACACCCGAAATGAAGGAGCAGCCTTTGGCGTCAGCATAGCTTGTGACGTTGCCAACCTTTTTATGGTATGGTGGGAAACAGACTTAATGATCTCCTTAATGAGAGCTCCATAGACCTCATCATGTACTCTCATTACGTAGACGATATCAATATAGTTATCAGAACATCGCCACAAGAGAGCACTAACAAGTTTAATTTAGAACGTAGCACAATGGAAAGCATCCAGCAGATAGCTAATTCCATACACCAGAGTATAACTGTAACTATCGACTACCCTTCCAAACACCCTAACAATAGACTACCTGTATTAGACACGGAACTCTGGATTAACACTATAGACGAGAGAGCCCAAATTCTCCACTCACGCTATGCTAAACCCATGGCCTCGAAATACCTGATACTCAAAAACTCAGCAATGTCCAGTAGTGCTAAGTTTAATGTTCTGATCGCAGACTTGGTACGAGTGATGAAGAACGTGTCCCGCATGTGCGACCCAACAGAAATGGAAAGACACATACAATACTTCATCAACCGCATGCAATTCTCTGGCTACAACCAAAGAGTCAGAATCAGAGTATACGAAGGAGACATGGAGAAGAATAAGACCCTCATAGAACTGGACATGAAAGGAATTTGCCCATTATACAGGAGCAAATCATGGAATAGCTTAGATAGGGCTAGACATAAGATAGGGAAAGCCACCTCATGGTACGACAACCAGAGATACATGAGTGTCATGTATGTGGACGCTACCCCTGGAGGGTAATTAGCAAACCAGTGTAGAAATGCCCTGAGAAAGACCCACTTAAAGATTAAGGTGGTAGAAAAGCCAGGAACCACCATAAAATCCCTGATCAGCAAAACCTACCCTTTTAAGAAAACATACTGTACTAATAGGAAAGGTATCATATGTGAGGTAAACCCCCGGATAAACGGTAAAACTAGAAACGTAGTCTATAGCATAAGATGTACAGAGGGTACTTGCAGTAACATGACAACAACATACATAGGCGAGACAGCTCGCAAACTAGGTGAAAGGATAGACCAACACTAGGGGGAACTAAAAGGACGAAAAAACGGTTAGAGTACAATACGAGCATACCAGACAACAACACGACGGTAACATAGACAACATAGAAATTAGAATAATATCTAAACATAGAAATGACCCATCAGATAGGCAAATCAGAGAGGCCAGTGAAATAGAACTTAGAAGGCCAAGGCTAAACAGAAAAAATGAATGGAATAACAACAACACCCTAACAAACAACACTGACCTAAGAGAAGTATAAATAAATAAATAAATAGATAAATAAATAAATACATACACAAGCACAATAACAACAAACACATATAAACACACACTAGTAAAGATAGAATACATTAACCAATACCAATTCACACAGTCACGAACACACATCAAACAAAACACTATACACACACGCAAACGCATGCGCATAGAAGACGAAAAAAATAAACAAATAAATAAATATATAAACAGACTAAATAAAGATGGCGTAGAAAATACAATGCAACGGGAGGAAACAATAGCACCACTGACGATATTGCAGATGTGCAACGAAAGAACTTTGATAAACTATATATATGTGTTTGTGTCTATATTGAATCTGTATTTTTGACCGTTGGTCAGTCAATGGCCATATTGGAGACCGAATAAATTATATTAACCGATATAAAAGACACAGAAGCGAAAAGCGCAAACTAACTAAACAGTGAGTGTTTTCTGTTATTAATTCTGGCAATATTACACAAGTATGACCCTCCCCAATATAACAATATTTGTTTCGATACACGATTTCATATCAAAAACCTCGCAAAACTAATATATATATACATATATATATATATATATATATATATATATATATATATATATATATATATATATGTGTGTGTACATATGTATATAAATGTATATATAAATATAAATTATTAAAAACAATGAAATAAAAACAAAGAACAAGTTCCTTATATTAAAAAATTCATCATTATACGATCGTTCCTGGGATGTATATGTGTGTTGGTATGTATATCATATAGATCTATGTAAAAACATTACAAATTATCAAAGGAAATATACATACCTTCACATATACATGCCGTCCTCAGAAATGATGAGATGTGTTTATTGAAAAAAAACCAACAAAGATTTAATATAACAGGTCTGTTTGGGAACAGGTTTTGAATTGACCAATAGAAAAGTAGTTAGAGGTCCAGTTGATAGAATAGCAGTAGTAGAAACTTAATTTAGGGGTAGAGGAGTGCATACTTATGTTTTGAATGTAAATAATACTTTGGGGATGAAAAGTGGTCAAGCCAAGAAGCTATTCTTCTATTTAACATTAATTCATATTTTCCCCACCTTAAAGGTGGTTTATATCGTGATGACTGTCTTTCTCTTTCCTCTAATCTCAGCCTATCAGAAATTGAAAGAAATAAAAAAAAATTATTAGAACTTTCCTCGAAGACTATTAGAATCTCACTATTACATTTGAAAACACCAGTAAAATAGTCAATTTCCTAGATATAACTTTAGACTTATCTACGGGTATCTACCAACCTTACCATAAACCTAACCAAAACTTACATTACATACACTCACAATCCAATCACCCTAGATCTATCCTTAAAAACCTAGCACATAACGTCTCACTTAGAATCTCTAACCTTTCATCTAACCAGGATGTATTCGATAAAAACGCGCCCTTTTATAATGAAGCTTTAGCTAGAAGCGGCCACAAAAACAAATTAGTCTATATACCTTGCACCAATAATACTTCAAACATACAACCCAATATTACCAACAAACACCAAATGAAAAACCCATACCTAAATATCACTCATACTACACCTAAAAATACCAACCTAAAACTTAATGTCTCTACCTCTTCTCACATAAATTATAATGACTTTCAAAAATCCATTCATCGTAATACTCCAATATATGTTAATAATATTACTAACAAATGTGCTAGTAATCAGACTAAAACACCTAAATCAGTAAATCTAACTAAACCTATATATAATATAGCAACTAATAGTAACTATCTTAGTAAACATCCTGATACAACGTATAAATATAAAAAAACAACATCGAAACCGTAATAGACGTTTACTTAGTATAATGCTCCATTTAATCTACAAATTAAAGACAATATCCCTTAAAAAAGTATTTGCTATCCTAGAGAAAACTTCCCACCAAACCATAAATACCATCAAATTTTAAATAGATCAACACTCACATTTTCCTACTCCACTACCAGAAATATACCACAGAATTTAAGTGCGTACAACTCATATAAGTGTAAAAAACCAACAAGTATACCACCAATACATTAAACCAACAATAATAATAAAATAAACCGTAACAAACAATCATCTCCTTCACCTATAACAAGTCGAGTAAATTCCACACCAGAATTGACTAACTCCCCTGATATAATATTCATGAATGGTTGTAACTGTATAATCAAAAGAGATTGCCCATTAAAGGGAAATTGTCTTATTAATAACATAGTCTATAAATGTAAAATTAGCACTAAGGACACCAGTTATTCATATATAGGAGCTACGTCTAACCAATTTAAAGTAAGATTTAATACCCACAAACAGTTTTTAAAATGCCGCATTAGCTAATAAAACATCCTTGGCTGAAACAACTAATAATTATAGAAAGAAGAATATCATTTACAACCTGACATGGCGCGTGCTCAAAAGGGCCACCCCTTATCAAAATAGCAGATACGAGTGTAGGTTATGCTCCCAGGAACTTTTTGAAATCATGAAATCTAAGGATATCCTATTAAATAAGCGACAGGAATTAATTATATCTTGCAATCATAGAATTAGAAGAAACTTCAAATATTATAAACCTAATTAATATTTTACATATTATTATAATTGTTTTTTTAAATTTAGTTAACCTATAATTAGTATTTTGCTACCGAAAACTTCATAATTTTATTTCCCTTTACAGCTCTCTATTCCTAAAAGATGTCGTGTTAGTTCGTTCCTTATGTATCCGAACTTAGCGCTGGCTGGGAGGGCCGATCTGAAATGTACGAACGGGTCCCTGTTGGCGGCTTTTTTATAGAAGCAAGTGTGGATGTTGCCTTCCTCTGTTAACCTGAGTTGGAAGTCCAATAGGGATAGGGGTCCGCGGTTATCGGGGTATTCCATGCTGAACTTTATACTTGCGTCCATGCTGGAGAATGTTGTGTATATTTTATCCGCCTCCTCACGGGATGATGTAAGGATGACTATGTCATCTACAAATAAACTTCCTAAAACGATGTCTGAATAACAACACCATCCCCAAAACTATCAAAACATTGCACCTACCAACATGCTTCAAATCACCAGGCCTCAAACGTTCACTTAGCTACATACAAAAATTCTGCCTAAGAAAACTCATACAACACCTACACCGCACGTTACAACAACACATTCTGACTATTTCCAGCCTTGTACCACAACTCGCTGAAACCCCAGAACCTCTGTCCAGAGTTATCTCCGCTGCTATAGACAGGTCATACCACCATCACCAAGACTACGAGAAAATACCCCTAACGGAAACAGTTCTCAAACTCATCACGGCTAAACGTTTTAACAACATCCCAACTATAAGCACCAACAGAGACGAACAAGACTGTACCAACACCGAACCTAGCGGCGCCCCGACCAACAACACACCTGACGCAAAACACCTCGTCACAGATTGACAGGATCCCTCTCCCGAGAGGAATTAGACCTCATCAGCCTGGGTCCCAAGTTCATATTGAAACAGAGACTTGACGACAAATTATGGCTCGACATAGAACGAATTTCTGTCGGGCTGCCTACCTTACTAAAATGGATATCGACTCTCGGCAACAACACCACGGAACCTAACAAACCCAGATTCCCGATATACCAACTGGATCGCCCACTCTGTCCACCGCCTGCCAACCGCGAGCTTGAAGAAAAACTCTTGAGGCTAAAATATTCCGTATTTAACATCTTACGGAAACAGAAGTAGATAGCCCCAAACCTCGCCCTGAAGAACCTACGGAATAGGGAACTTATATACTTACCATCCGACAAAGGTAAGCAGTTTTGCCTCATCTCTCAAGCCACATACAACAACCTAGCCTTTGAACATCTAAGCGACAATGAACTATATACAGAGATCCCGGAGTATATTGCAGCCCAGATCGAAAAACAGACCAACTCCATCTGGTTCGACATCTGTAATAGAAGACAACTTCCAAATAAAGTTAAACTCAACTACACCATTGGAAATAGCAGACTGCCCACTTTCTACCATCTCATCAAGACCCACAAGAATAGTACTAAAACACAAATAAGACCCATCGTTTCTAGCATATAAGGACCCCTATACAACATTTCCTGGTTCCTCTCCCAGGTCCTCTAAGCCTCTGCTCTCCACCTTTCCCGGGCATGTCAGTATCTCCGACGAAGTCATACGTAGACTACACCAACTCCAGCCAGAACAACTTAAACTAAATAGATACGCTTTTAGCCTCGACGTTGTCTCCCTCTACACTACAGTCCCCGCTCATCGAGCTGTCGATTTATTGACGGACTGCGTGGTTGCAGATGACATCCACTGCTACGGCCTCCTTCCGACGGACATACACCAGCTTTTGTCCTTCACAGTGGATAACGCGTACTTCACCTTCCACCACCACACATACAGACAGACAACAGGATTACCCATGGGATCCAGCCTATCGGGCCTGCTGGCCATCACCTATATGAACCAGCTAGAATGCCGAGCCCTTAACACCTGCTATTCCCATACCTTCTTCACTCGATATGTAGATGACATACTCATCCTCACATCATCCCGTGAGGAGGCGGATAAAATATACACAACATTCTCCAGCATGGCCGCCAGTATAAAGTTCAGCATGGAACACCCCGATGACCGCGGATCCCTATCCCTACTGGAATTCCAACACAGCGAAACAGAGGAAGGCAACATCCACACTTGCTTCTATAAAAAAAGCCGCCAGCAGGGACCTGTTCGTACATTTCAGATCGGCCCTCCCAGCCAGCGCTGAGTTCGGATACATAAGGAACGAACAAACACGTATCCGGAACAAATGCACCGACGCTAGAGACTGAGATACACACACCACACATTTCCTGGAAGTACTCAAACTGAACGGATACACGACATCCACCACAAACCGTGATTGAAAGAACAGAGGACACCACACCCGAGGCACTAACACTTGCTTCCTGAAGCTCCCACACTTCAGTAACGAAACAACAACAGCCATCCGCAGAGCTATCAGACGAGAGGGACTAGATATCCAACTGGCCCACTCAGGTCCTTCTCTACGCGGACAGCTAACCAACAGGCACTCCACCAGGCATGACAACGGTTGCAGGCTAGCCAACTGTCCCATCAACGACACAGACCTATGCCACCAGGCTTACATCGTATACAGACTAGAGTGCGACAAATGCAGCAACATCTACGTAGGTAGCACCACCAGACCACTCCACATAAGAATAAAAGAACACCTCAATACTAACGCTTCCTCATTTAAGAAACACCTAGTTCAATGCAAAAACACCGACATCTTCTGAAAATAACACAGTCAATCTGTGAACGCAGAAGTGAATATTTAAAAAAACGTTGCAACCAGAGGAAGACAGGAAGACCATTCTTTGGTTCGTTGAAACGTTCCCTGTCAAAGAAGGGGAAAAAACGAATATAATTCGTCATTATTTGGAGCGGTGAAAACCAATTACACGCAAAGACAAAACCGCGTTTATGCTATAAGAGAAATCGTAGACTAATATTCTATTAGTTGGTGTATAGAGACGTTCTCTGGCATTGAACGGAAAAAAACGAAGATAATACGTCATATGTGGAACCTAGAGAACAAATGCACGCAAAGACAAAACCACGTAAATGGTATATTTGAAGTCGTAGACTAAAATTCTAACTAGGAAACCGAATGTTTCTCGACTTCAGAGTTAAGAATAAAGTAAATAAAATACAGAGGTAATTGAAATTAAATAAATACATACACGCATCCATATACGTACATACACAGTCATACGCGAAAACACTCGCCATAGGTATACAAATACACGCACATATAAATATATGTGTGTGTGTGTGCGTGTATACAAATAATTAAATAAACGTATATAAATAAATAAATACGTATGCGATAAGCACACACACATACCTACATGTAAATACATATATGTTCGGAGACCACGTCAACCAAAACACGAAGTACACATATACACAAACCCTACATACGTACGAACCCGCATACTCACACAGACGGAAACTCACGTATACACATAACCAAAAGCATATGTACCAGAATATATAAAATATACGCCATAACATATACAATCAAATATACGAACGAGAAAGTATACGTACCTTCACAAAACATACAGGTATTATATACTTAGCTACAACATACAGACGTAAACTATCCGCGTATAGATCGTACTATCCGTTAGGGTATAATGTGGGGCTGTAATAGAGGAAAGTTTTGTGCCTTTTATGTTTAGATGCCGAAATTGCCTCAGATTTTTTGTTTAAGATGTGGTCTGTGGCGTAGTCTATTTCCAGGACCTCAGAGGTCACATGGTCTTTTATTCCGTTTAAGATCTAGACCTAGCTAAGCTCTCCCAGTGTAATTTATATTGGGTGTGGTTGTTTTTTTAGACTCCAGATATAAGCTGAAAGTGACGTCATATTCCTTCTTAGAGGGTAACGAAAAGAATGGGCATGCATGAAAAGACGCTGCTTGAATCTATTGGTGGTTAACCCTATGTAGGCCCTACGGGACGTGGTTGTTTCAACCTTACATTTGTAGACAATGTTACTAGAGAGGCATTTCCCGGATAGGGGGCAGTCAACCCGATTCCTACAATTACAGTTAGTACTAACTACAGGGTTGCACGGCTTGGTAGTTTAGCTAAATTTGAGGCTGTGATGTTATGTGCAAGAGTAGGAGTCGTAGAGTAAGACATTTTAATAGTATTTCTATTAAAAATGTTACTATATTTATGTGTAGGGGTAAAATGCTTCGTAATAAGGGAGAGAAAGACCTTAGCTAATGGTGTGGCCACCTCCATATTATATGGTGGGTTATACCATATAATGCGTCGGGATCTATTTCTTCTAGGTCTATTCTCGTACTCTGTATATGCTTCCGTAACGACTAATCCACTCCGAGCAAGAACTTCATTGTAATATGTGGAATGGTCGTGGAAAATATGCTCGTTAGTAGATTGACGGGAAAGCCTATGTATATATATATATATATATATATATATATATATATATATATATGAAAACAGGGAGAAAGAGACTATTATTAGAAAGAAAAATATATTTCTTTTCCTTTTTTATTTCTCTCTCTCTCTTTTCTGGGTTAAAAAATGATTCAAACGAAATGTTTTACTTTGTGTGAAGTATATATATATACGTGTGTGTATGTTTGTGTGCGCGCGTATGTACATATATATATATATATATATATATGTATATATATGTATATATATGTATATATATGTATCTATATATATATATATGTATATATATATATGTATATATATGTATATATATATATATGTATATAACTTTGAATAACTTTGAAATGTTTTGGCCAGTATTGGCCCAGGCCATGTCTAACTTAATAGCACCACCTGGCGAAGTCTTTCAATTCAGGATTTGGGCACCATGGCCCATTCGAGAAGAGAATTACTGTTTGCGGAGACATATCCGGGTGTGGGTGGTTTGTCCGGGATTACTTGGAGGAATTTGTCCAAAGACTTCTTGAATTTTGAGTGGTCAGTTTCTGTTTTGACGTGTCCTGGTGTAATGTTGAAGAGAGCAGGGCCGATTGAGGTGAAATAATTGTGCCGTATTGTTGTTATGAGTTGCGATTTAGATTTTTGAATGGGACGGATAGCACGGGGCCCAAGCCTTGGGTGTATCTTGAAGGCGATGCCAACATCATTTGGGCAGTGATGATGGAACATTTTCCACATCATGCAGATAATATAACGCTCACGGCGACGTTGGAGTGAGTAAAGTTTCAGGTTTTCCAATCGACCCCAGTAGTCAAGGTCTGACATGCCATCTATCTTTTTCGTGATTGCCCTTTGAGGAGCTTCAAGTTTCATGATACTTTGTTTCGTGTGGGGAGACCACAGTGGACAACAATATTCAAGGTGTGGTCGGGCGAAAGTAGAGAAGAGAAGGATAATGGT
>CAXHJY010000268.1:35000-70000 GCA_964016885.1 Eledone cirrhosa | reverse complement strand
ATGCCCTTCCTAACACCAACCTCATTTACAGTGAGTGCTGGGTGCTTTTTTTGCTCTGGCACCTCCACGACCACTTTGCAGTAGAATGATAGGGACCCCAGTCCTATCATCTCATTTCTACAGCTGAGTAAACTGGAACAATGTGAAATAAAGTGTCTTGCTCAAGGAAACAACACATCACCCGGTCCGAGAATTGAACTCACAACCTTTCGATTGCAAGCCCAATGCTCTAACCACTAAGCCATGCGCCTTCACTATATATATATAGTGGTAGAACACTGGGAGGTTATATCTGTAGTAAGTAGAGCACTCAGTCCATGGGACGAATTCGGTATTAAGTTGGTTTCACCTTATAGATTTTCAACTCAAGCTGAAAATCCGTAAGGAGAAACGTGTCTTTGAAAATGGTTTGCTAACTGTTGTGGAATTAACTTTATATATGTACTCTATGTATCAAGTGCTCACTCTGGTGAACCTACAGTAATTGGATGTTACAATCTCCCCTTCATTCTTTCTTCCGATGAAGGAGTAGCATCCGAAACGTTAAGACCCTCTTCCTGCTATTTCAATCATTAAATTAATATATTCCTTCCATATACTGTACCGATTGTGTTATTATATATGTTTACCTTTTACACACACACACACACACAATAAAAAAAATGCAAAGTAGTTTCAGATGTTCAAGTCCTTTATTCATAAGACTGTGATACATATTTCAATGACGACAGGGGCCACACGATTCTGCATATGTGGAAAAAACGTAGAGTGCTTGAATTGAATTGCATCAATATTTACTGTAAGTATATATATATATATTAGAAGCGAAACCTACAGTCAGTAGGCACCTCTTAACCAAAATACACCCCCGTCCCACTACCCCTATCCCCACCCCCATCTACACCACCCCTTTCGATGTAAAGTTATGTTGGTACCACAACATCCAGTCCTAAATAAATGAGGTCGTGTAGGTGTCACGACAAAAAAAACAGTCACCATTGTAATGTGGCCGTGTAGGTAACACGGTAAAAACCTCCCGGTCCACACTGTAAACGTGTTTGGTGTTAGGAAGGGCATCCAGCTGTAGAAAACCTGCCAGACAGTCCTACACGAGCAAGACAACCAATCTTGCTCCAAGTGGGACAATTCCCATCTAAACCCATGCTAGCATGGAAGATGGACGTTAAACGTTGATGATGATGATAGAATAACAGATTAAAGTTTAAGCAAAGAATCGCTGCTTTCACCCTTAAATAAATATTGACTCTACGGTTTTATATATTTTATATATATATTATCCTTATCGAGCCCTATTCGGATTTTAGTCTTCACATTTATTATTATTACTATATATATATTAATTAGTCATTAGAATTGTTGAGTTAGTTATGTCGTGTGTCACCAAGAATCAGATCAGATGAGATAAAGAGATAAAGAGCCAAACTAGGTGGAATGTTTGTTGGGTGTCACATGAGAAGTGACTGCTGATTTAGCTGGTATTTTCATCTCACTTCTATTTTTTTCATTCCATCTCGCATTACATACAACAACACTTCATTCTATTTCTTCTCATTTCGTCCATGAAATGAAAGTTTGCAATTGAGAAAGCTAACCTATCTTCTCGTATTTATTTATAAAATCACACAAGCATATCATATCCATCTTGTTAATGGAGACTCCGAGTGAAGGAAATCTATGAAACTTAAAACATAAAAATAAATGTTGTTCTTATTAGGGGTGTTTCATAGAAGGTGAGTTGTTGGGGTGGTGGTTGAGAGTGGCAGGATGGGGGTGTTGCTTTCTAGAGGTGTTTCATAGAAGTTGGGGTGGGGGTGATAGTGGCAAGATGGATGAGGTTGAATGGGGCCTACTTTGACTTTTCTAAGTGTATGTGGGGAAGGGGGGTCCTAGTTCAGGCACTTTTCAATGCTTGTGATGTGAGTGTTATCAGAGTGAGGGTTGTATGGATTTTTTTTTCCTTGGAATTACCCTAAAGTGTTTTGTTTTCTTTTTTTTTAAACCTGACCAAATGTCAAGCTGCCAGACCTCACTGTCTTACTGAGAGCGGCAGAACTTGTTAGATCATACTAAAACATCGTTGTAGAGCCGAATATAGTTACAGCAGTATTGGTAGAGGGTTGGACACCATGCTTTGCAGCATAGTTATGCCACCTTACGGTCTGAGTTCAAATCCCACCAAGGTTAACTTTGTCTTTCATCCTTACGGGATCGATAAAATAAAGTACCAGTAATGCACTGGGATAATTGCTGGCCTTGTGTCAAAAGTAGAAGCAATTATTACTATATCCTTTATCTCTTTAGTATTTACATTACTCTATATATACTATTGTATTTTCACAGTAAAGGCTTTACCTCACATAATATTGAATCTATGAGATTTTGATATTTATTTTGAGAACAATACCTTAACATCAGTATGAGTGGCTGGTTATAGCTTGTTTGAACAGGAGAAGGTGAGAGAATTCTGGCCAGATATGGCTGGTTTAAATGCTGAAGGGTTAAAGGATGTAGATTGGCAGTAATCAGAGCAATGGACATGTTTTGTGGCATATAGTTAAATTCTGATTTCAATTCCTACCGAGGTTAACTTTGCCTTTCATCCTTAGGGGGTCGATAAAATAAAGTGCCAGTAACGAACTGGGGTCGATTTAATCAACTTTTGCCCCTCCCCAAAAATTGTTGGCCTTGTGTCTAAATCAGAAATCGTTATTATTAAAATGTCTTTAAAGTTCTTATGTGTAGGATAACTGGTTAACTGGTTAAGAGTTTTGCTTTGTAACAATATAGTTTTTATTTTGGGGTGGGGGGGGGGGTGTACTTCATAATCAGAAGCCTATGGTAAAGAAATAATAAAATAAAATAAAATAAAATAAAATAATCATCATCATCATCGTTTAACGGCCAACTTCCATACTAGCTAAAATAATATAAATGAATAAATAAATAAAAGTTCAGATTAAGTAAAAGAAATGTTGATTAATTAATTAATTAGTTTTGTTGTTTGGAGGCTCTGTTGAAGGTGAGTTGACCAGGTCAAGCCAACAGCTACTATCATCATCATCATCCTAGTAACCACCAGCTGTTATTACATCTCTAGTTACAATTTAAACTGATTCTGTCATATTTCTGTCTCTCTTCTTAACATGTATAAAGGAGGACTTAAAGTTTAAGATTTTGACCAATACATCATCATCATCATCATAGACCCCAAGTGTCCATGGATGCTTTCTGCAATTTCCTCTAACCAGTCCTCTCCTCCGCCATTCTGATCTCCTCCCTGGGACTTTTGTCAGTCCATGTGCAGATGTCACTCATCTGGTACCTTCTTGGCAGCCATCTTCCTCTCCCTGCTGTCTGGCACATGTCCTTGTATTAACCTTTTACCATTTACATTATTCTAATTATACTATTGTATTTTTGCAGTAAAGGTTTTATCCTACATAATCATCTCGCATAATATCGAATCTACGAGATTTTGATATTATTTATTTTGAGAACAATACCTTAACAACAGTATGAGTGGCTAGTTATGGCCTGTTTGAACTGAAAGAGGTGAGAGAATTCTGGTTGGATACAGCCAGTTTAAAAGCTAAAGAGTTCACCAGTCACAAATCCTTGGGTCCCTCTTCCCTCTTCCTTTGCTACATGGTGCACATCCATGTATTACAATCCTCACCAGTCACAAATCCTTGGGGTCCCTCTTCCCTTGCTACATGGTACACATCCATGTATTACAATGCTCACCAGTCACAAATCCTTGGGGTCCCTCTTCCTTTGCTACATGGTGCACATCCATG
The DNA here is from genome assembly GCA_964016885.1 of Eledone cirrhosa. Lineage (NCBI taxonomy): Eukaryota > Metazoa > Mollusca > Cephalopoda > Octopoda > Eledonidae > Eledone > Eledone cirrhosa. Next base: position 66,182 of record CAXHJY010000268.1, on the reverse strand, counting down.
TATTACAATGCTCATCAGTCACAAATCCTTGGGGTCCCTCTTCCTTTGCTACATGGTACACATCCATGTATTACAATGCTCATCAGTCACAAATCCTTGGGGTCCCTCTTCCTTTGCTATATGGTGCACATCCATGTATTACAATGCTCATCAGTCACAAATCCTTGGGGTCCCTCTTCCTTTGCTACATGGTGCACATCCATGTATTACAATGCTCATCAGTCACAAATCCTTGGGGTCCCTCTTCCTTTGCTACATGGTGCACATCCATGTATTACAATGCTCATCAGTCACAAATCCTTGGGGTCCCTCTTCCTTTGCTACATGGTACACATCCATGTATTACAATGCTCACCAGTCTCAAATCCTTGGGTCCCTCTTCCCTCGCTACATGGTGCACATCCATGTATTACAATGCTCACCAGTCTCAAATCCTTGGGTCCCTCTTCCCTCTTCCCTTGCTACATGGTAAACATCCATGTATTACAATGCTCACCAGTCACAAATCCTTGGTCCCTCTTCCCTTGCTACATGGTACACATCCATGTATTACAATGCTCACCAGTCACAAATCCTTGGGGTCCCTCTTCCCTTGCTACATGGTACACATCCATGTATTACAATGCTCATCAGTCACAAATCCTTGGGGTCCCTCTTCCCTTGCTACATGGTACACATCCATGTATTACAATCCTCACCAGTCACAAATCCTTGGGGTCCCTCTTCCCTTGCTACATGGTACACATCCATGTATTACAATGCTCACCAGTCACAAATCCTTGGGGTCCCTCTTCCCTTGCTACATGGTACACATCCATGTATTACAATCCTCACCAGTCACAAATCCTTGGGGTCCCTCTTCCCTTGCTACATGGTACACATCCATGTATTACAATCCTCACCAGTCACAAATCCTTGGGGTCCCTCTTCCCTTGCTACATGGTACACATCCATGTATTACAATGCTCACCAGTCACAAATCCTTGGGGTCCCTCTTCCCTTGCTACATGGTACACATCCATGTATTACAATGCTCACCAGTCACAAATCCTTGGGGTCCCTCTTCCTTTGCTACATGGTGCACATCCATGTATTACAATGCTCATCAGTCACAAATCCTTGGGGTCCCTCTTCCTTTGCTACATGGTGCACATCCATGTATTACAATGCTCATCAGTCACAAATCCTTGGGGTCCCTCTTCCTTTGCTACATGGTACACATCCATGTATTACAATGCTCACCAGTCTCAAATCCTTGGGTCCCTCTTCCCTCTTCCCTTGCTACATGGTGCACATCCATGTATTACAATGCTCACCAGTCTCAAATCCTTGTGTCCCTCTTCCCTTGCTACATGGTAAACATCCATGTATTACAATGCTCACCAGTCACAAATCCTTGGTCCCTCTTCCCTTGCTACATGGTACACATCCATGTATTACAATGCTCACCAGTCACAAATCCTTGGGGTCCCTCTTCCCTTGCTACATGGTACACATCCATGTATTACAATGCTCACCAGTCACAAATCCTTGGGGTCCCTCTTCCCTTGCTACATGGTACACATCCATGTATTACAATGCTCACCAGTCACAAATCCTTGGGGTCCCTCTTCCCATGCTACATGGTACACAGCCATGTATTACAATGCTCACCAGTCTCAAATCCTTGGGTCCCTCTTCCCTCTTCCCTTGCTACATGGTACACATTCATGTATTACAATGCTCACCAGTCTCAAATCCTTGGGGTCCCTCTTCCCTTGCTACATGGTACACATCCATGTATTACAATCCTCACCAGTCTCAAATCCTTGGGGTCCCTCTTCCCTTGCTACATGGTACACATCCATGTATTACAATCCTCACCAGTCTCAAATCCTTGGGGTCCCTCTTCCCTTGCTACATGGTACACATCCATGTATTACAATGCTCATCAGTCACAAATCCTTGGGGTCCCTCTTCCTTTGCTACATGGTGCACATCCATGTATTACAATGCTCACCAGTCTCAAATCCTTGGGGTCCCTCTTCCCTTGCTACATGGTACACATCCATGTATTACAATGCTCATCAGTCACAAATCCTTGGGGTCTCTCTTCCTTTGCTACATGGTGCACATCCATGTATTACAATGCTCACCAGTCTCAAATCCTTGGGGTCCCTCTTCCCTTGCTACATGGTGCACATCCATGTATTACAATGCTCATCAGTCACAAATCCTTGGGTTGTCTCACTCCATATCCAAAATACTTCAGCTTGTGATCTTATGCTATCTTTAACAGGGATTTCTATGTTGCACCAGTTTTTTTTCTTCCACTTGTTCCAAACCCATTCGTTTGTCCATCCCACCATTTCACCTGTGTGGAGGCCAGAATGGTATAAGTAAGGATCAGGTTATGGTTTTTAAGTAGCTGCCAGTTTATGATGTGACATTGTTCAGGGAAATATGATAACTTATCTTTTGAAAACACATAACGTTTGTATTGTCACATTTCCACACATTTGTGAAGGAAGGGCCATATGGTTAAGATGTTAGTATAGGTGAAGGTATGGCTGTGTGGTTAAGGTGTTAGTTTATATAGTATAGGTGAAGGTATGGCTGTGTGGTTAAGGTGTTAGTTTATATAGTATAGGTGAAGGTATGGCTGTGTGGTTAAGGTGTTAGTTTATATAGTATAGGTGAAGGTATGGCTGTGTGGTTAAGGTGTTAGTTTATATAGTATAGGTGAAGGTATGGCTGTGTGGTTAAGGTGTTAGTTTATATAGTATAGGTGAAGGTATGGCTGTGTGGTTAAGGTGTTAGTTTATATAGTATAGGTGAAGGTATGGCTGTGTGGTTAAGGTGTTAGTTTATATAGTATAGGTGAAGGTATGGCTGTGTGGTTAAGGTGTTAGTTTATATAGTATAGGTGAAGGTATGGCTGTGTGGTTAAGGTGTTAGTTTATATAGTATAGGTGAAGGTATGGCTGTGTGGTTAAGGTGTTAGTTAGTATAGTATAGGTGAAGGTATGGCTGTGTGGTTAAGGAGTTCACTTTATGTAGTATAGGTGGTGTGTGGTTAAGCCCCCTATTAAATATAACCTTATGGGAGGCCTGTAAAATTATGCAGGTGTGGGCTATAACACGATAAGACTGACTGGGGCTCCTATCTTTAAAACACAAGAAAACACTTATGTGATACAACCTCTGGGGCGGGGAGAAATTTTCTGTTTCGTGCTATAATAGCTTATCCTATAAACTGTATTAATAAGATATAATTATATTACATTGCTGAGTGGTTAAAAAGTTTGCTTCATAACCAGGAAGTGTTGGGTTCAATCCCACCATTATAACACCCTGGGAAAGTGTCTTCCATCCTAGACATGGATCAGGCGAAGGTTTTCTGCCCTCAGTATTATAAAACGATAAACACATCTTCACACATAAAAATAGTCCGACACATATGCTAATATGTACTGACATGTATACCTTAATAAATACACACACACACTCCAGACACTCCACACCTACACACACACACACACACACACACACACACTCCAGACACTCCACACACTCCACACACACACACACACACACACACACACACACACACACACACACACACACACACACACACACACACACACACACACCCGCGCACACACGCACACACGCACACACGCACACACTCTACACACACACCATACACACACTCCACACACACACATCCATGCACTCATTCACAGCCACTATTATATATCTTGTTTAAAACTCTTCCCTAGAAGCAGGTCAAATCACAGATCTATTATATTTACCTAATATAAACTCGTATCACACAGGTAAGCTTGGTAAGGTGTGTGTCTGTCTGTGTGTATGTGTTGGTATGTCTGTGTTGGTGTGTCTAGTCGGTATGTCTGTATGTATGTATGTCTGTCTGTGTATATGTGTTGGTATGTTTGTCTGATGATGATATATATATATTAATATGCATGCATGAACCTGTGGCTTCAGAGAGAGTTGTTGGGGCGCCATACAACATTTCTAATCCCGCCGCGGTTAACATTGCCTTTCATCCTTACGGGATCGATAAAATAAAGTACCAGTAATGCACTGGGGTTATTGCTGGCCTTGTGCCAAAAGTAGAAACAATTATTTAAAAACCTGGTGGAACCCATCTCCTCTCCAGGTTTGAATACAGCAGACTTCTTCCAGAGAAGGAAAGTGAGAGAATGGAAGTGAGAAAGAGATATAGAGGAAGAATCGACCCCAGTATTTGACTGGTACTTTTTTTGTCAACCTCAAATAGATGAAAGTCAAAGATGACCTCAGTGGGATTTGAACACAGAGAAGCAGAGATAAAGAGAAAGTGTGAAAGAAATATAAAGGACGAATTGACCCCAGTACTTGACTGGTACTTTTTTATCAACCTCGAATGGATGAAAGGCAAAGTTGACCTCTGCAGGATTTGAACTGAGATGAAATGAATACCACAAAACATTCCATCTGATGTTCTAACTCTGCTAATTTTCCGCCCTTATGTTAATATAAATATGAACAACAAACCAACAAACCCCAGTGATGTGGAACAACAGAGGAAGCCAACCTCGTATCTCCTTCTTTTACTTCATGTTTCAGATAATCTATTACATAATCTGACCTAGCTTTCTGTATATGTATTTGTATTTCTGTGTGTTTGTGTGTCTGTCTGTGTGTCTGTTTGCATATGTTTCTGCGTGTCTGTGTGTGTCTGCATACATGTTTGTTTGCATATGTGTGCTTGTGCATGTCTGTGTCAGCATATATGTGTTTGTGTGTGTGTCTGTTTGCATGTTAGTTTGAGTGTGTATGTGCCTGTCTCAGCATATGTTTGTATGTGTTCATGTTTGTGCATGTGTCTGCATATATGCATGTTTTTGTGCATCTATGTGTGCATGTCTTCATATATGCATGCTTATGCATGTGTTTCTCAATGTGTGCGTATGACGGTATATATGCATGTGCGCCTTTGTGTACGTGTAAGCCTGCATGTGTATTTGCTTTTGTATGTGTGCATGTGTGTTTGTCAGTGTGTGTATGACAGCATTTATGTGTGTGTGTGTGTGTGTGTGTGTGTGTGTGTGTGTGTGTGTGTGTGTGTGTGTGTGTGTGTGTGTGTGTGTGTGTGTGTGTGTGTGTGTGTGTGTGTGTGTGTGTGCATGCATGTCTGCATCTCCTAGAATTTTCCATACAACCAGTCCAGTAGAAGCTCTTATAAGCTGATGGAGGGGATTAATAGAAATAATGATGGATATTAAAAGATTATTATTATTATTATTATTGCTATTATTGTTATATAGCCCCCCCCCCACCCTCTCCCAAGACCGTTTGCTAAAAGATTATATGTTCCCATTCACCCTGTAATTAGCATGCATATCCACACACACATACGTGTAAGTGTATATGTTGTATTTGCTTGTATGTGTGAGTGTGTGCATGTATATATACATACAAACACACACATGTATGAGTGTGTGTTTGCATGTCTTTGTGTGTGTGTGTCTATATATATACATACATATACAGCTGATCTGAGATGGGGTTCTTTACATTTTGAGTTCAAATCCGTGGCCCTTTGGTGCCTTTAGCAGAGATCATTGATGCAAGTATTTTGGCCAGGTTTCTGGTTTTGGGTTACATTCATCATAATCATCATTGTTTTAACGTCTGTTTCCCTGCTAGCAAGGGTTGGATGGGTCTACATAGACCAAGTCAGCACTGGAGCAGGGTTACTGACTGCCCAGACAGGCCAAGAGATCTGCATCTCATGTATGTACAGTCTTTCATTCTACTGAGTGTATAGGGGAGGTTGTCATGTCTTTGACACAACTGAAAAGTCCTCTTAACTCTTGTTTGCTAAGCTTTCTATGGCTGGATGCCCTTCTTATCACCAACCACTTTACAGCATGTACTGAGTGTGTTTATCGTATAGATCACTAAACACAGGAGAGGTTGCGATTTCCTTGACACAACTCAGGATCATATGCATACATATAAACACACACATACGCACACCATACCACTGACTATTGACTAAATACACACACAGCCATACAATTGGTTCTATTTACTACATGTGCATACAACACACATACACATACATGCATACATATACACATACTACACATACACACACAAATACGTACACCCACTCCTAATCACTTTTTACTACACAAACGCATACACAACCATATCATTAATTACCACACACCACCACCCACCATCCCCTCCACACCACCACCACCTGTTATGTCAAGCCCTAATCAATAGTAACTTTTAAAGGAAACTATTAGTTCCACTAGTCTAACTTGTAATTATTAGCAGTCTTGATAACATGAGAAGTCTGTAGTGTGTGACCTGGTAAAATAAATAGTTAATACTTTATACTTACTTCTACAACATTACATAAATTTATTGAATTATAAAAAAACACATATTTAGCTTTGATTGGAAATATTTGGAATCTGACCATTTTAAATTGAACAAAACATAACATGGACAATTGGTCTGTTAAACCCTAGGCTCTCTGTTCAAGACACCCAACTGTATAATAGTTCAACTGCATAAAGTCGTTTATGTTGTACAAAACAGAGTAGTTATAGTAAAGACAGAGCACGCAAGCCATGTGTGTACATGAGTCATCCTACATGAGACACACAAATGTAGAATTATTCATTGTCACTTGATAGAGAAGGGGGGCTGAACATGTTCACCACCAGACACACATGCCAGTCGCGTTCAGTCCTCCTCATAACCATGGCCTGGAATGACTGTGTGGTTAAGGTGTTTACTTAATAACACATGGTTTCAGTACCTTTAGCAACCACCCTAGTGTTTTACATGATAAATACTCCCAGTACACCCTGTAAAGTGGTGGGTGATAGGAAGGACATCCAACTATAGAAAACCAGCCAAACAAAGATTTGGAGGACCCTTCAGTTATGTTATAGACATGACAACCTCTGTTGTGATGGTATTATGAGTGGCAGTATCTGTAGAGGGTCGGACGCCATGCTTTGCAGCAAAGAGTTACGGCCCTTTATGCTCTGAGTTCAAATCCGGCTGAGGTTAACTTTGCCTTTCATCCTTACGGGGTCAATAAAATAAAGTACCAGTAATGCACTGGGTAATTGCTGGCCTTGTGCCAAAAGTAGAAACAATTATGAGAAAATACAGGGGTGGTGGATTGGCAGTATCAGTAAAGGGTCTGATGCCATGCTTTGACGCATAGTTACGGCCCTTGCCATTCTGCGTTCAAATCCCACGTAGGTTAACTTTGCCTTTCATCATTTGCGGAGTCGATAAAATAAAGTACCAGTAATGCACTGGGTAATTGCTGGCCTTGTGCCAAAAGTAGAAACAATTATGAGAAAATACAGTTATAAGAGCATAGGTTTGTATGTCCAGTTCCCTGACACACCTGAGGTCAAATGTTCAATTTGAGTACTAACTGGTCCATGACGACATGTCCAATCCTTGTTAGGAGGGTTAACAGGATGTTAGACAATGATAATGTTGTTTGACAGGAAAAAAACTGAAGTATTTTACAATGTAACGAATGTGTAAGCATAGTTAAAAAGTACTGTGTGTCTATATCTGTATATATATCATCATTCATCATTTCATTTTATGTCCGCTTTTTCCCTGCTTGCAAGGGTGGGACGGGAACTGATTCTGGCTTGATTTCTACAGCTGGATGCCCTTCCTAACACCAACCTTATTTACGGTGAGTGCTGGGACCTTTTTTTTGCCGTGGCGCCTACACCTCCACTTTACAGTGTGGGCTGGGTGCTTTTTAACCGTGGCACCTCCACGACCACTTTGCAGTGGAATGATAGGGACCCTAGACCTATCATCTCATTTCTACAGCTGAGTAAACTGGAGCAATGTGAAATAAAGTGTCTTGCTCAAGGACACAACACATCACCCGGTCTGAGAATTGAACTCACCACCTTTCGATTGTAAGGCCAATGCTCTAACCACTAAGCCACGTGCCTCCATGACATATATATATATATATATATATATATATGTGTGTGTCTCTGTATATATGTCTGTGTGTCTGTGTATATATGTGTGTGTGTGTGTGTGTGTGTTTTACCTATATATGTGTCTGTGTCTATATATATATGTCTGTGTATGTTTTACCTATATGTGTGTGTGTAAGCTACCCTACCAACCCAGCATTACAGCTGTATGGTTTATTATAAAGTGTATGTTAAGGACTTAAATATATTATTAGTCATCTTATATTGTTTACTGTCCTAGATATATAGTGTGTGTGTGTGTGTGTGTGTGTGCGTGTGCGTGTGTGTGCGTGCGTGCCTCTGTGTGTGTGTGGCTGTATGTATGTGTGTCTGTGTATATAGTTATTATTCAGATTCCTTTCTTTTCCTTTTCCCTTCTTTCCCTAACTTTTATTGTTTTTGTTGTTATATTGTTGTGGGATTTTTGTGTTGTGGTATATCATGGTCATAGGGTGGTGGTGGTGGTGTAGTTGGTGGTGGTGGTGTAGTTGGAGGTGGTGGTGGTAGTGGTGTAGTTGGTGGTGGTATAGGTGGTGGTGGTGTAGTTGGAGGTAGTGGTGTGTTGTTGGTGTCTTGTTTTGTCATGGTCATGTTGTTTAATTGTGGTCTCTCATGGTCATATGTTGTTGTAGCCTCTCATCAATCTTGATCCAGCTGACCTATGGTCAAGGTTGAATTTAGACTACACTACAAACTCACAATTTTACATATCAAAGTCAGCTTGGTGCAAGTAATTGGAATTGATAAGTTATATATAAAGGTATTAAATTCAAATATTCTAACTATCCTAAAACTAAAAACCCAGCTTAGGGCACAAATAAATTGCTAATTGCTACAACCGGCACTGCAGGGGGCCAGGACAATTGCTCCCCTTGCCCCACTCCCATTAAATCCGGCCCTGCATATGGTACACCTATAGTTGTTGTTGTGTAGTCCCAGGTCAGCTCTGACCCACCAGATTTATGGGGTACACCTTAGTTGTTGTTGTGTAGCCCCAGGTCAGCCTTGAACTATCAGTTCTTTGGTAACCTTTAGTTGTTGTGTAGGCCAAGGTCAGCCTTGAACTATCAGTTCTTTGGTAACCTTTAGTTGTTGTGTAGGCCAAGGTCAGCCCTGATCCAGCAGGCCTTTGGTGATACATCGTTAGTTGTTTTCTGTAGCCTCGGGTCAAGCTTTAACTATCAGTTCTGATCCAGCAGATTTATGGTTATACATCTATAATTTCATTATATAGCCTCATACAGTAGCTATATACACAATATATTTGGAAACATGGATATGATGAAGTTTGTCTTGAAATCTGTCAGTATAGTTGGTTGTCTACAGTTTATTAACTTTATATCTTTTACTCTAGCCGGACATAAAGAATAATTCAGCTGTCAATATTATTATGTTATTAGATTGTTTATTCTCCTCTTTATTCCATTAAAGATGAGATGGAATTGCTAAATTGATAATACATTTATCGAACTGTTTAAGCTACGAGCATTTTAGATTTCATCAGCAGAGCCTCTCAAGACTTTTATTCATTATAAATGCTGCCATTGTCATCATTGCTACTATTCATCATCATCATCATCATCATCATTGTTTTTACATTCAATTTCTACAATTGTATGGATTAGTCGGATCCTTCTCAGCACAGCATCTCTCTATTTGTTGCATTCCTTTGTCATCTCTGTGAGTTTCAGTGATTTGAAATCAGCTATCACCACCTCCACTCAAGTCTTCTTTGGTCTGTCACTACTGCAGCTTCCTTCTACTGGGATTTCTTGGCTCTTCTTCACCCAGTGATCATCATCCATGCACATCACGTGTCCATACCAACACAGTCTTCTCTCCTGCACATCATCCTGGATTCCACTTAACCCTTTAGCATTTACATTACTCTGTATTTACTATTGTAAATTTCACGGTAAATACTTTATCTCACATCATTATCCCACATAATATAAAAGCTATGAGGTTTTGATGTTATTCATTTTGAGAACAATACCTTAACATCAGTATAAGTGGCAGATTATGGCTGGTTTAACCCTTTAGCATTCAAACCGGCCATATCCGGCCAGAAATGTCTCACCTCTTTCTATTCAAATCAGCTGTAACTGGCCACTCATACTGATGTTAAGGTATTATTCTCAAGATAAATAACATCAAAATCTCATAGATTCGATATTATGTGAGATAATTATGTAAGATAAAGTGTTTACTACCAAAATACAATAGTATATATAGAGTAATGTGAATGCTAAAGGGTTAAACAGAAAGAGGTTAGAGAATTCTGGCTGAATACAGCTGGTTTAAATGCTAAAGGGTTAAACCCAGCTTCTCCCTCAGTTTATTCAAGCTCTGCCTTTCTCTCACATTTACATTGCACATCCATCAAAACATGCTTGTCTCTCTAGCCTATGCATGACCTCTACAGTCTCTACCCATGTTTCACTACCATGCAGCATCACACTTCACATGCAAGCATCATTTTATACTGTTTAATATTAACCCTCTTGCTACCAACCCACATGAAAGGCACTTTGTTTTATGGTATATAACTACCTGTTTTGAAGTGTTCATACTTGGATAAAATTAGTAGGTTAATGTCATAATAAAATACTTCAGTTTACTTTGTAAAATGGTGGTGTTGGTGCCATGGTAACATACACCCAGTACTCTCTGTAATGTGGTAGTACTGGAACTATGATAAAATACACCCAGTACATACTGTAAAATGGTGGTGTTGGTGTCATGATAAAATACACCCAGTACACTCTGTAATGTGGTAGTACTGGAGCTATGATAAAATACACCCAGTACATACTGTAAAATGGTGGTGTTGGTGTCATGATAAAATACACCCAGTACACTGTAATGTGGTAGTACTGGAACTATGATAAAATACACCCAGTACATACTGTAAAGTGGTGATGCTAATGATGATGACGATGATGATAAAATGATGATGATGATGATGTGAACATCCAGGAATAAGACACTTGATCATTTTTGGACATCACTTATATAACAATACTGTAAATATTCACCCAAAATATACTATTTCGGAAATTTGTAATTTTAATAATGATCCCTCACGGATGTTGTTGTTTTGCCAGCCAATGAAATTTGAATAAGTAGGATGAATAAAATCCATAACATTAGATAAGCTTTTGTGTACTGACAAGACTTCTGCAATGTCTAGTATACCATAATCATTCAAACTTGGCATAAGTTGGTCATTTCTAGGCAGTATTTTACAACTGAATGTCCTTCCTGATGCCAACTCTCTTAGTCACCTCTTACACTATTCAGGGATACAGTTGGTTTGATGATGATGATGATATACATATACACACACACACATACACACACACATACATACATGCACACACACACATACACATGCACACACATACATATATATATAAACAGGATACATATAATCAGTATTTAAATTATATTGGGTGATGGTGGTAGTGTAGTTGGTAATAGTGGTAGTGTTGGTGGTATACGTGCAGTAAAACTATTTGATTCCATATATCTGTACTAAAACTATTTGATATAGTACACTGTTTCCAAAACTATTTGATTTTATATACTTATAATAAAACTGTTCAATTATATTTGTACCAAAACTATTTGATTTCATATACTTATACTAAAACTGTTCAGTTCGTATATTTGTACCAAAACTATTTGATTTCATAGATTGGTACTAAAATTGTTCAATCCATATACTTGTACCAAAATTGTTCATTCATTTCTCTACTGTTCCCTTTTGGTCTGTTCAGTCAATTTGGCACTATTACACTGCACCAGAATATGCAATTTCGCTAGGTTTCTCTCTCTCGAATTACAGAAGAAACTTTTATTGATTTCTTTGCACTCCAGTCTTTGCTTTTCCAAAAATTCTCTTTTTTGTATTGATCTCATTCATATATTTGATCTCATTACTTACTCATGCCCTCCTCAGATTTTGCCTCATTCCTTCTTCCTTCCCGTCCTTTTATCATGGAATCCTTATTGATTTTCATAAGTTTTTTCTTTCTCTTCTGAGTAATTTTTATCCAAGAATCACTTCTGCCTGGCTTAGTTTTGTTTGTGTCTCTCTTTTGTGCCAGAAAATCAGATATAATTATAGACTGGCCATCTGCATCTAGCATCTCTGCAACTGGTAACTAGCATCTGTGCATCTAGCATCTCTGCAACTGGTAACTCTCAACTCTGCAACTAACATCTGTGCATCTAATGACTCTGCAACAGGCAACTTGCATCTTATAACACAACTCTGATCAACTAACTGTACAAAGCTCATTATTGTAGTTCTCTGCATAAAAAGCATATTTTGGCTAAGGACCTGATCCTTAGTGTGTGTGTCTGCATGTGTGTGTGTGAGAGAGAGAGAGGAGAGTGTAGTGAAGGATATGTGAACAACTGTGGTGAAATGGTGAGACATAATCCAAGAAAGTGGAACCTTATGAAGGATCACATGTTAGGGGATGTTGTGGTAAACAAAGAAATATAGGGTGAGAGAGAGAAAGTAAAAAAAAGAGAGTGAAATAGAGGGTGAAGTAAGAAAGGGTGAGAGAGATAAAGGATATCTTTGGTTAAAAAAATGCCTGTTTTCTCCAATAGGATGTGGTAGACAAGGTCCATTAAACCTCTACTACAAGTTATAGGATGTATTGAAGTCTTATCCAAGAAAACAAGCATAAAATGATTTTTTTTTTTACCAAAGACATCCTTCTCTACCCTTTCTCTCTTTCTTTCTTCACCCTGTATTTCACTTTCTTTTCACTTTCTCAACCTCTCTCTCTCTCTCTCTCATGCTCTTTCATCCTCTATTTCTCTGTCATTGATTGGTTTATGAGTTTCATGTTGTCTTTATATCATATCACATCTCTCTCTCTCTCTCACACACATACACAGAGAGACACACAGAGAGACATAGAGACACACATAGAGACACACACAGAGACACACACACAGACAGTGACAGACAGACAGACAGACACATCAATGTAGCTCTGTTCTTTGGCAATTCAGGTACTTAAAAGATATATTTTACCAACAATATAGTTTACAAATCAAATTAGACCACTCTGAAGTTCCTTCATATAATTGATAGTCTTGAAAACAAACATTATCATCATCATCATTATCAACACCATCATTATCAACACCGTCGTCACCGACATCATCATTATGATTATCATCATCTTTATCATTATTATCAACATCATTATCACCGTCATCATCATCATCATCATCATCATCATCATCATTGACATCATCATAACATCAACCTCTCCAGAATTGGAAGCAGTCACTTTAGTTAAGTGATTTTCACTGTCCACACAAACATACAAACATACACTCTCACACATATTTATACACATATATGCATACATATACACACACACGTATGTATATATATATACACACACTCACACATTAGTGTGTATAATTATTGCTGTGTTTACCTTGATACACAACTAACAGTGGATTCCAAATTGCCAATACTTTAAACTTCTTTGGAATAACAGTTGTAGCAGTGTTGGCGGTGGTAGTGGTGGTAGAGGTGGTAGTAGTGGCGGAGGAGGTGGTGGTGGTCGTAGTGGTAATTGTTATTGTGGTGTTAGTAGTAGTGGTTGTAGTAGTAGTGGTGGTGGTGGTGGTTGTAGTAGTAGTGGTGGTGGTGGTGGTTGTAGTAGTAGTGGTGGTGGTGGTGGTTGTAGTAGTAGTGGTGGTGGTGGTGGTGGTAGAGGAGGTAGTGGTAGAGGTGGTAGTAGTGGCGGAGGAGGTGGTGGTGGTCGTAGTGGTAATTGTTATTGTGGTGTTAGTAGTAGTGGTTGTAGTAGTGGTGGTGGTGGTGGTGGTGGTAGAAGTGGTGGTGGTGATGGTAGGAAGTAAACAATTATTTCTGTATCCTATAAAATTGTATTTATGAATATTTAATTGATCACTTGTGAAGTACTGTGTACTCACATGTGTGTATATATATATACACGCGTGTATATATACATGTACACACGCGTGTATATATACATGTACACACGCGTGTATATATACATGTACACACGCGTGTATATATACATGTACACACGCGTGTATATATACATGTACACACGCGTGTATATATACATGTACACACGCGTGTATATATACATGTACACACGCGTGTATATATACATGTACACACGCGTGTATATGTACATGTACACACGCGTGTATATGTACATGTACACACGCGTGTATATGTACATGTATACACGCGTGTATATGTACATGTATACACGCGTGTATATGTACATGTATACACGCGTGTATATGTACATGTATACACGCGTGTATATATACAAGGAGCTCTTAAGAGTCAATGGCCATCCAAAATCACCGGGAGAGATGACCCCTTAGCCTTTGTCAAGGCAGAATTCTAGGAGAAGGAAAACTCTGATATAACACCTGCAACCCTGATGGTATCCAATGATGTTGACTTGTTCTTCTTTTTGGTAAATATCATCTTGGTTAAGAGAGTGGGACTGGCTTTGTGCAGTGCCTTTGCTCACTATAAAAGCTTCACGGCACAGGCATTGCTTTATATCTGGAGATCTCTCTACACTTGTCGTCACATGGTTGGTACCATGGGTCCAGCACTATGTGTCAATAATTGTCACAAGTGTAGTGTTTGTACGAGAGTTTTCAAGTCGCTGGCTGGACTAAAAAGTCACACTTGTTCAGCGCATCGGTAGGGGTTCTCCTACATGGATATAAAGTAGTGGCCGTACTCGAAAACGAGTTGGCAGCCACCATATATACATGTATACACGCGTGTGTATATACATGTATACACGCGTGTACATGTACACACGCGTGTATATATACATGTACACACGTGTGTTTATGTATATTTAGTTGATCACTTGTGAGATTTGTACTTGTGACGTACTGTGTATACATCATTACTTATATATATATATATATATATATATATATATATATATATATATATATATATATATATATATATATATATATATATATATATATATATATATATATATATATATATATATATATATATATATATATATATATATATATATATATATATATATATATATATATATATATATATATATATATAAAGGGCGGTGGATTGGCAGTATCGGTAGAGGGTCGGACGCCATGCTTTCCAGCATAGTTACGCTCTGAGTTCAAATCCCGCCGAGGTTGACTTTGCCTTTCATCCTTACGGGGTCGATAAAATAAAGTAATTGCTGGCCTTGTGCCTAAAAGTAGAAACAATTACTTATATATATATATTTACACACACACCCATGCTAGCATGGAAAATGGAAGTTAAACGATGATGATAATGATGGTATATATATATATATATATATATGGATGTATATGTATGTATGTGTGTGTATGTTTAACTGATCACTTGTGCTTTTTGATCACCACATACAATTTTCAAGAACTGTGTGTGTGTAAATATATATATATATATGTCACAGAAAAAAGAGAATCAGATTCTACGAAGCAGATTTTCCTATTTCCAATAGGAAAATCTACTTCGTATAATCGAGACGTATCCGAGGACCACGCGATTTCAGTCAGGTTTGATCACCACATCGATCGTGCCTCGAGCTGGTCGCCCGAGAAACAATTGTAATATATGCCCAATAAATTCCTTTCGTCGCAACACTGATTCTCTTTTTTCTGTGATATCATACTCTGCTCTACGAGGGCATCGAGTGCTCAAACGGTCTGCCGCTTACGGATGCTTTGAACATCCAACACCAATTATATATATATATATATATATATATATATATTTATATATTTATATCAGTTCCTGTCCCATCCTTGCAAGCAGGGAAAAGCGGACTGATGATGATGATATATATACAGACAGACAGACAAACAAATCAGTTCAAGAACTATATTTCTGAACATAAAACTCCTTGGCTCATGAATGCTGTCTCAAATAATGAATACATAAGCCGGCAACAGCGGTTGGCAACAAGCTGGGAGTATTGGTGGGAAAGTGTAATTTTCTGTGTAGTTAGTTACTATGGTGATATCTCTCTCTCCCTCACCTTAACTCTCTCTCTCTCTACATTTTGTATGATAAAATGAACATTTCAGGTGATGTAACATCTCCAGGAATTTAAGTTTGTGAACCAAGTTACGCACACGCACACTATATATATATATATATATATATATATATATTATTTTTGTATTTGTTTTGCAAGATTTCTTATCTGAAAACGTGTTCAACAGATATTGTTATACTTCGGGAGGGTCATGCTGCCAATAAAAACACACGCACCTGTTGGTTTTCACTTCAATTTATCATAAACTCCCAGTCAGTTCAATAAGTCCAAGTATACAGCACACTGTTCATAAGATGTAGGACAGAACAGAGGAGAAACACAAAATAACAAATTAGTCACTGAGGAGGCCACAGAATGTGTAACACAAGAGCTTTGACAGTCAACAAATAAACAACCATCCAGTTATTAAACTAACCAACTGGTAGTTTATACTAAATTGAAGAGAAAACCAACAGGTTTTTATTGGCAACATGACCATCCAAAAGTATAACTATATATCATCATCTTCGTTTAACGTCCATCTTCCATGCTAGCATGGGTTAGACGGGAGTTGTTCCACTTGAGGCAAGGTTGGTCGAGTGACCGTGTCTCACTCATATAGGACTATCTGGCAGGTTTTCTAACACCAACCACATTTACAGTGTGGAACTGGGAACTTTTTACCGTGTTACCTACACGGCCACATTACAGCGTGGACTGTGTTTTTTTTTTTTTTTTTTGTCGTGACACCTACACAATATATATATATATCATCATCATTTCATTTTACGTCCGCTTTTTCCCTGCTTGCAAGGGTCGGACGGGAACTGATTCTGGCTTGATTTCTACAGCTGGATGCCCTTCCTAACACCAACCTCATTTACAGTGAGTGGTGGTGCTTTTTTGCCATGGCACCTCCACGACCACTTTGCAGTGGAATGATATGGACCCCAGTCCCTATCATCTCATTTCTACAGCTGAGTAAACTGGAGCAATGTGAAATAAAGTGTCTTGCTCAAGGAAACAACACATCACCCAGTCTGAGAATTGAACTCACAACCTTTCGATTGCAAGGCCAATGCTCTAACCACTAAGTCATGTGCCTTATATATATAAGTTGGCAGGACTAGCATGGGTTTCACTACTAATACCGGTTGCATCTCAGCGTACTCAATAGGTAATGTTATGTAAAATGCCAGAGTAGACACAGTTATTCGCTTCAATACAACACACGTAAATGGATACCTTCAATCTATACTCATACTCAAGTTTCGACCACACTTAATGCAGCAATAGTGCACAGTATCCACTGCCTGCATTTATTATGCAACAATGCACACTATATATATAAGGGCATTCAGCCGTAGAAAACCAGCCAGACATGGTCACCTGACCCAACTTGTCTCAAATAGGACAAACCCACCTGACCCATGCTAGCATGGAAAATAGACATTAAATGATGCACACACACACACACACACACACACACACACACACACACACACACACACACACACACACACACACACACACACACACACACACACACACACACACACACACACACACACACACACACACACACACACACACACACACACACACACACACACACACACACACACACACACACACACACATAAGCATGCACCAAATATATACAAGATCCTTTATATAGATGTGACTATACACGTACATCACTCAGTTAGTATACACCCATACAGTTGTCACACTCTATACCAGCATTATATATCTGGCAGAATCGTTAGGGGGTCAGACGCCATGCTTTGCAGCATGGAGTTATGGGCCTTTACGATCTGAGTTCAAATCCCGCCGAGGTTAACTTTGCCTTTCATCCTTACGAGGTCGATAAAATAAAGTACCAGTAATACACTGGGATAATTGCTGGTCTTGTGCCAAAAGTATAAACAATTATATATCCTTATTTACATGTTTACACTTAATATACACTATCTATACTTAATAGAACAATGATATTTGGTTCCCATCACAATGGTCTCTTATTATCCTTTATCCTTTAACAAGGGTTACTATCCTTGTCTCTATCTTTTTCTACTTGGCCTATGTATTCAAAAGGCCTCAGTTCTAATATCCTGTTTCAATGGAGACACTGAGCTTATATTTCATTGACCTCAGGCTGTTAGAAATTTCTGATATTTAACCCTTTCAATACCAACCTTCTCAAAACTACCTCTGATTCTATGAAACAAAAACAAAAAAAAAAATGAAGGGAGCCAATCATCAGAGCAAAAAAAGGAAATGTTTTAACATCACTCTCCAAAAAAAGATTAAAAAAAAGCAATTTTTAAAGGGTTTATATTTAAATTATGATGGGTAATGACCTAAAGAATATAATCACGAATACAAATGGCCAAAATGGGATTTCTGTGAAGGGTCTTTGGAGTAACGTTACTCAATGGAGTGCATAGCTTGAAGATCAGAAAGACAGCTCTGATATTATGGACATGTGGTTAGAATGTCTCGGGGGGGAAAGAATCACTGGATAGATTTTATGGGCAAAACCAAGCGGCAGGAGACCTATAGGGAGACCCCCCCCCCCCCTCCTGAGCAAGATGGTTGGATAACATTCATGAGCTTGGCTGGTCTCTCTAGGAGATCCAGCCATATCAGTTGGTGACAGTTGCTTCTGAGAGGACCTGCTGGAAGGAGTGTTTGAGGACTCTGCTACCCACAACCCTCTCAGGAATAAGTAGGCGAAGAAAAGGGCTTAGAATTAAATATAAACACTCTAAAATGGAACAGTTTTGTATCATAGAATCAAGGGTGATTTCAGGTAGATTGGTTCCAAAAAGGTTGAGAGATTTGGCTTCTATTTCTAGCAGGTCAATCGATCATGTACATGCCTTCACCCCTCCTTACCTCTTAATATCAGGGTTAGTTAAAAGAGAAACAATCCATTTATTCTAATATGTACACCCAGTACACTCTGTAAAGAGTTTGTTGATATGAAGACTATGCCAAAAGAAAGGTTTAAGAAAACTCCAGTTGTGTGAAGGACATGACGGGTGTTGGTATCAGGATAAAATACACCCAGTTCACTCTGTAAAGTGGTTTTGAATAGGAAGGGTATCTAGCTGTAGAAACCTTGCCAAAACCAGAACATGTGTATGATGTAGCTCCTGATATGTTTGAGAGGTCATACAGACTTGGTCTGTGATAACTTGTCCAACATTTGATATCAGGGAGAGCAGACATATGATGGTGGTTGGTGATGGTGGTGATGGTGTGGATTCTGATGATGGCAGTGGGGATGATGATGATGATGATGATGATGGTGGTGATGGTGGGGATGATGATGATGATGATGGTGGTGATGGTGGGGATTCTGATGATGGCAGTGGAGATGAAGATTGGGGGGGGGGGTGATGGTTGGTGATGGTGATGGTGATAGTGATGATGATGATGATGTACATTGCAAGAGATCCTGAAATTCTGCAGTGCCCCCAACCCCACCAACCACCACCACCACCACCACTATCATCATCAAGAATATATAGACATGCAATACAACAGCTGCAACTGCTGTAGTAGAATAAATAGCAGGACATGTGCAGAGTATTACTGATAGTGGCAGTAGAGGTGGTGGTGGTGGTGACACTGATGGTGGTAGTGATACTGGTATTATTATTATTAATAGTGGTGGTGGTGGTAGTATTACTGATAGTGGCTGTATTAGTGGTGGTAGTAGTGATATTGGTGGTGGTAGTATTACTGATAGTGGCAGTATTGGTGGTGGTGGTGACACTGGTATTATTGATAGTGGTGGTGGTGATGGTGGTGGTGGTGGGGCTAGTAGTAGTGATACTGGTGGTGGTGGTGGGGCTAGTAGTATTATTATTGATAGTGGTGGTGGTAGTATTATTGATAATGGTAGTGGTACTAGTAGTAGTAGTGGTACTAGTAGTAGTAGTGGTACTAGTAGTAGTAGTGGTACTAGTAGTAGTGGTACTAGTAGTAGTGGTACTAGTAGTAGTGGTACTAGTAGTAGTAGTGGTACTAGTAGTAGTGGTACTAGTAGTAGTGGTACTAGTAGTAGTGGTACTAGTAGTAGTAGTGGTACTAGTAGTAGTGGTACTAGTAGTAGTGGTACTAGTAGTAGTAGTGGTACTAGTAGTAGTAGTGGTACTAGTAGTAGTAGTGGTACTAGTAGTAGTAGTGGTACTAGTAGTAGTAGTGGTACTAGTAGTGGTGGTGGTACTAGTAGTAGTGGTACTAGTAGCAGTGGTACTAGTAGCAGTGGTACTAGTAGCAGTGGTACTAGTAGCAGTGGTACTAGTAGCAGTGGTAGTAGTAGCAGTGGTAGTAGTAGCAGTGGTACTAGTAGCAGTGGTACTAGTAGTGATAGTGGTACTAGTAGCAGTGGTACTAGTAGTAGTAGTGGTACTAGTAGTAGTAGTGGTACTAGTAGTGATAGTGGTAGTTGTCCTATAAGTAAAATCATTTCTTCAACATTTCAAAAGAAATTAAATCAAAATTGGTTTATGATTCCTAATATACTACTACTACTACTACTACTACTACTACTACTACTTGCTGCTACTACTGCTACTACTACTACTACTTGCTGCTGCTACTACTACTACTATTACTACTTGCTGCTACTACTGCTACTACTACTATTACTACTACTACTTGCTGCTACTACTACTACTACTGCCGCTGCTACTGCTGCTACTACTACTACTACTACTACTATTGCTGCTACTACTACTGCCATTACTGCTACTACTACTGCTGCTACTACTGCTACTACTAGTAGTGCCAATACTGCTACTGTTACTACTACTGCCACTACTGCTACTGCGACATGTCTGCAATAATGTTCCTGTGTGTGTGTGCCCATATGCATGGCAGTCAATGTGCATATGTGACCATGCACGCGTGTCCATGTGCATGTGTCCACATGCGTATAAGATTGTAATGTGACCACATGCATGTGTGCCCACGTGCATATGTCCATGTACATGTCCACATGCATATGTGTACCTATATGCATATTCATGTGCAACACAGTACATATATTGTGCACTAGACTGTCCATATATATGAGACTAGCCAGCCAATCTAAACCTATACACACACACACACACACACACACACACACACACACACACACACACACACACACACACACACACACACACACACACACACACACACACACACACACACACACACACACACACACACACACACACACACACACACACACACACACACACACACACACACACACACACACACACACACACACACACACACACACACACACACACACACACACACACACACACACACACACACACACACACACACACACACACACACACACACACACACACACACACACACACACACACACACACACACACACACACACACACACACACACACACACACACACACACACACACACACACACACACACACACACACACACACACACACACACACACACACACACACACACACACACACACACACACACACACACACACACACACACACACACACACACACACACATACACACATACACATACATACATACATACATACATACATACATACATACATACATACATACATACATACATACATACATACATACATACATACATACATACATACATACATACATACATACATACATACATACATACATACATACATACATACATACATACATACATACATACATACATACATTACTGAAGACAGACAGCTGATCTGGGAATCTAACATCTCATTGGTGTCTTATGTATATAAGATAATGTTAGGATAGTGGTGGTAGTAGTAGTTATTGTGGTGGTGGTGACAGTAGTTATTGTGGTGGTGGTGGTGGTAGTAGTTATTGTGGTGGTGGTGGTGACAGTAGTTATTGTGGTGGTGGTGGTGGTAGTAGTTATTGTGGTGGTGGTGGTGGTAGTAGTTATTGTGGTGGTGGTGGTGGTAGTAGTTATTGTGGTAGTTGTGTATCTAGTAAGGTCTGTTGCTGTGGTTGTTATTATTGTAGTTGTTTATTAAAAACAAATATTGAACACATTCACATATACAGCTACAAGGTCGGACACACTCACTTGTGTAAACACACACACACACATATATAGACAAACTTTGACATAAGCAAATACATGTCTAATATTTCTAATAATACTATCGATAATTTTCAAATAATTTTGAAAATAATCAAGAATTTAGAGGGGTTTAGTAAGTAAAAAAAATAACTTTCTCATTATTAAATTAGTGTTCGGAACATAACTTAATAAAGGGTTTTACATAAATTTACATTGGAAAATTTTTAGATAAATATGAAAATGGAGTTTTCTATGATAGAACTAGAAGCAGTTCCAGGCAGTTTAGTATTAAAATGTTAAACCTACAATACTAATACAGCAACAAGACAGAAAATGAAATATTTGCAAACTTATCCAACCCACATATAACCAAGGATGATGATAATGACTTGTGTTGTTATTTCTGTTTACCTTTTACGCACGCACGCACGCACGCACGTGTGTGTGTGTGTAAAAGGTAAACAGAAATAAAATAAAATACTTTTTTCTATATCATCACCATCATCATTTTACGTCCGCTTCTCCCTGCTTGCAAGGGTGGGACGGGAATTGATTCTGGCTTGATTTCTACAGCTGGATGCCCTTCCTAACACCAACCTCATTTACAGTGAGTGCTGGGTGCTTTTTTTGCCGTGGCACCTCCACGACCACTTTACAGTGGAATGATACGGACCCCAGTCCCTATCATCTCATTTCTACAGCTGAGTAAACTGGAGCAATGTGAAATAAAGTGTCTTGCTCAAGGAAACAACACATCACCCGGTCTGAGAATTGAACTCACAACCTTTCGATTGCAAGGCCAACGCTCTAACCACTAAGCCATGTGCCTCTATATATATATGTATATGTATATATATATATATATATGTATGTATATATATGTATATATATGTATATAGGAAAAAGTATACTTTTTCCTATTACCCACTCTACTACCCTAAGTATTGAGTACTCTGGTGCGTTATGGTCCATCTGGTTCCTTACCACAATTCCTTCGTTATATATGTATATATTTATATATACACACTCACTGTAAATGAGGTTGGTGTTAGAAGGGCATCCAGCTGTAGAAATCAAGCCAAAATCAGTTCTGTATGTGCAAGATATGGTCACCTGACTTAGCATTGCCCACGACAGGACAACTTGTCTAACCCATGCTAGCGTGGAAAAATGGTCGTAAAATGATGATTACACACACACACACACACACACACACACACACACACACACACACACACACACACACACACACACACACACACACACACACACACACACACACACACACACACACACACACACACACACACACACACACACACACACACGAGATAAATCTTATCAAATAGAATGGACACAGTTTCGGTCGTTTCTTCACACGCTCAATAATCTAATTAAGTCCATATTAAAATTCAAACCCAACTGATTAGAGTGTACACTTATACGTTAATCAGAGAGGAAGACGATTTCGTGTGGATAAGAAAATTGAGATACTCGGACCGATGCATCAGTTTCTACAATTCCAATCTGCTAGCAGTGGTCTGAGTGGAGCCACCAGGTGCAGAAATTAAGTAATGTTAGTATGCATTATGTAATTTGGCGGGGAACTGCGTCGTCAGCAGGATTTTGCCTCCTTGTACTGGAAAGTTCCATATGGCGTGCTAGTACATCTCATTGCTGGACACAAATAAATGTAGTGAATGAACCTAATGGTGTTTTAACTTAAGAGTGTAATTATATATCTACCCTCATCTCTATGTATGTCTCTATCTCTTTATCTCTTCTCTATCTCTATATATATATCTAAGTATCTATCTCTACATGTATCTAAGTATATATATATATATGTGTGTGTGTGTGTGTGCATCTAAATCTCTCCCCCCCCTCTCTATGTAACTTAGTATCTATCTATCTATATGTAACTAAGTATCAATCTCTCTGTCTATTTGTATCTAAGTATCTCTCTCACTCTCTGTATATATATATATGTATGTATGTATGCATGTATATATATATATATGTATATATGATTCTCCAAGATAGATGCCACCTTCTGTTCTTCAGCTTCTCTTACACTTCTTTCCTTACATATTGATATTTTCTACTTTTTCCTTGTCTTCCATTCCTCTACACAACTATAGTCTACAATGCCATAGAAAAAAAGACTTTCCATTCTTGTCTTTTAATAGAATCTGAATAACTGGGTCATCTTTAAAATGAATCCCAAGCCACACTTCCATTTATCAGTTCTAATTGAATCTAACCCCCCCCCCCTTCCCATTATCTTCTTTTTTCTTTTGAATAAATTTAGTCTTTTGTCTGACTTGATTAATTTAACGAGCAGATGATTTTTTATACTCATTAGATAGGTGGGCGGGTAGGTATGTAGGTAGGAGGGTTGGTAGGTAGGTAGAAGGGTTGGTAGGTAGGTATATATTGGATCAAACTGCCATTAGTGCTGATTTTATTTGTTTGTCTTGGAGAAATGAAGGAATTGTATGAAATGGTAAATTGGTAGAGTGGTTAGAACATACTCCATTTGTTTCTCTCCAGCCATCAAATATAGTTTTTGCATCCACCATTCATCTCAAACCAACATGCAACATTACATCACATGTAGACATCATATAATCTACCCACCATCCATGTTACCTCAATGTAGACATCATACAATCTACCCACTGGCTATGTCTCAACACCACCAACATGCAACATTACATGAAGACATCATATAATCTACCCACCATCCATGTCACACCACCATGCCACATCACATGTAGACATACAATTTACCCACCATCCATGTCACACCACCACCATGCCACACCACATCACATGTAGGCATCATACAATTTACCCACCATCCATGTCACACCACCACCTTGCAACATCACATCACATGTAGGCAAGTTGGCCTTTCATCCTTTGAGGGTTGTTATAGATACAGACCTGTGGAAAGTAGATTGTTCATTGTTGGAAATAGTGGACTGGTCTTTATGGAAGAACATGTTGAAAATGATAAGTCTGTGTATTTTATATCAACAAACTAATGAAAACGTATAGATGCGACCTTTACAACAGAGATTGTCACTCCCCACATTGATCATTTCAACCACAGCAATACCAACTGCCCAATAATCACACAGAGGTGACCTCTACAACAAATACTGTCACTTAGTGGTCAGTCACACAACAGACATTTACATGGAGGTCACTACATACATACTAGGCCCTATCACATGGTGGTTAGTCAGACACACCAGCCACTGCCATATACTGCCATGGTACATAAAGAGGTTGACTAAACACTAGCCAGCCTCATATATTCAACTAGAGGTATGTAAAGTATCCACTTAACTGGTCTCCCCCTTCCTCTATCTAACCCCCCCCCCTCTCTCTCACTCATACCCACCATCACTCATTCCCTCTCCTTCACACTATATCAAGTGGCCACTTAAAAACTCTGGTGCCTTTTTGCAATAGACAGATAAGTGTTGAGATGCTGAACTAGAGAGGACTTGGTTTTACCCATGTAGGGCTGATGTAAGCTGACCTCTAACTACATCTCACAAGCGAAGAAAGAAAGATTTGGTGAGATGTACTGGAGAGGACTTGGGTTAACCCATGCAGGCAGAGAAAATCAAAGGTGGAGGTGGTGATGATGATGATGATTGCCTTCCATCATAACTTTTTATTCATAGTTCTACATTATTGGGGTGGCAGATAGGCAGCAAATTAACGCCTTGGTAATGTTTTACCCAGTATATTACACTCTTTTCAAATGTGAAACAGAAAAAGAAAATGCGTACATATTTTAAAGAAATCAACCAGTTAGAGAACTCATTGATTATTCGTTTTTGTTTTGAACTGTTTTAGTTTCATATTTGAAAATAGGGTAAATATGTTCAAATATACTGGGTAAAACATTACTTTGTTTTGTTTTACTTGCCATCCTTCGCCCTTTATATATTTCTACCACATCCTACTGGCTTTCTGAAACTTAGTCATTTATTACATATCTCACAATGCTTCATATCAACTAATGCCTAGGTATTTGTTCTGGCTCTCTCTGCTCCAAATTCCTATCTTGTTGAGGTCAATTTGGTTTTTCATACTTTCAGTGTTAATAAATAAACTACCATTCATGGGTTGTGAGGTTGGGGGTTGGTAGAGGTGTGTGGTTTAGTGGTTAGAGAGTTGGATTCACAATTATGAGGTTGCAAGTTCAATTGTTGGATCAAGTGATGTGTTGTGTCCTTGAGCAACAGACTTTATTTCACGCTGCTCCTTCTGCCAGGAGTTGCAGCTGGTAAATAGTATCAGTAATGGAAACATTGTTTCTTTCGTCCAACTTGATGATTCCACCCCACTCGGCAAGTGAATGAGGTCTGGGATCTTGTTGATCGATCAGAGTGAGATTGGCAGAATTAATAAAGGATCAGGCGGGATGTTTTGTGGTATTTGTTCTGGTTCTGTGTATTCTGAGTTCAAATCCCACCTCCTGCTAATGGAAAAGTGGTGACACTTCTACCAGGTGTTGGGACTGGCAGAGAATAAATAACATGCGGAAAGGTCTATGAGGATTTTGTCCTTGGTCTGATCTGCTGATCAGTTTCTTTCTTCTACTAGAATACTGTCAGCACCACCATCTCCACCACTTCCAATACTATCACACCTACCACCATCACCTCCACCATCATCACCATCAACACCACTATCACTATCACCATCAACACCACTATCACCATCAACACCACCACCGCTATCACCATCAACACCACCACCGCTATCACCATCAACACCACCACCGCTATCACCATCAACACCACCACCGCTATCACCATCAACACCACCACCGCTATCACCATCAACACCACCACCGCTATCACCATCAACACCACCACCGCTATCACCATCAACACCACCACCGCTATCACCATCAACACCACCACCGCTATCACCATCAACACCACCACCGCTATCACCATCAACACCACCACCGCTATCACCATCAACACCACCACCGCTATCACCATCAACACCACCACCGCTATCACCATCAACACCACCACCGCTATCACCACCAACACCACTTACACCACCACTAACGCCATCACCACTTCTAATTCCCCACTTCTAATTCCACCACCATCTCCACCACCTCCAATACCACCACCACCATCTCGCCCATCTTCACCACCACCACCACCACCACCACCACCTCCATAACCATCTGATTGGTCATATATTCAGCCCCACAGTTGTTATTAAAGTGTTTATATTCCAGGGGTTGGTGGGTGGTATTGTGGTAGAGTGGAGGGGTGTTGTTCAAATGACATGTTATTCATGTTAATTGTTTTGGAAATTACTAGTGGAGATTACTTACTTCTAATTATTCCTCTGTCCATCGTTAAGCCCTCCTATATAATTACCATCACTACTATTACCACTACCACCACCACTACTACTATTACCATTATTACCACTATCACAACTTACACTACTATTACCACCACTACCACCACCACCACTATCACCACTGTCAATACTATCTTATATTACCACCACTACTACTATTACCATTATTACTACTACCACCACCACAACTTACACTAACACCACTACTACTATTACCACCACCACTACCATTATTACCACTATCACTACTACTATTACCACCACAGCCCAGAACTTCTGCCAGTTTCATGTGGTACTAAAACCCTTAAACTCTTTACATTCTGTAATGATTTAGTAGAATATGTCCTAAAATCGCTTTTATTACTTCAAATGTTTACAATCTCTTAACTAAGGAACAGATTATTGTGAAAATGTACAGTATTACAGCAAAGACTTTAATATTTAATGTGATGTAGTGATAGTGTTATTTTGTACTAAATGTTTATAGTATATTTACTGGTGGACAGATTGTTGTGAAAATGTACAGTATTACAAAGACTTTAATATTTAATCTGATGTAGTCAGTGTTGTTTTTTACTAAATGTTTATAGTATCTTTACTGGTGGACAGATTGTTGTGAAAATGTACAGTATTACAATGAAGACTTCAATATTTAATGTGACAGTTATAGGGTTGTTTAGTACTTTTCAAGAATGACTTGCTAATATGGTTTGTTAATGCAAATGTTTATAGTATTTTAACTAGTGGAACAAATAGTTGTGAAAATTTGCAGTAATTAAGACTATAATATACAGTCATAGTACTGGTACGATATGGTCTTGTAACTCCCGATGGAGTCCTAGGGACACCATAGTGACATACAGCATTTCTTGGATATTTTAAGCCAGGCAGAACCCATTCCTCTCCATGTCTGAACACAACAGATTTCTTCCAGAGAAGGATTAAGAGTGAGAAAGAGAGATAGAGGAAGAGTCAACCCCAGTACATTATCCAACATTCTCATGACTGTTAATTATTCCTGTCAATAACATCCATTAATTACTTTACAGATTTTAAGATAATTAGTTAGGTCTCAGCTTAAAACAAGTTAGTGGGATTTTTGTTTTGAATTTAACTGATGTCTGTATAAAACACATTGGAAATGAGGTGTCAACTATCTTTAATCAAATACTTAATTTTAATTTTCAATTTATTTTCTTCATGTTTGTTTTATGATTATATATATATGTGTGTGAGTGAGTGAGTGTCTGTTTGTGTGTGAAAATATCATTACCATCAGCATCATCATCACCACCACCACCATTACCACCAGCATCATCATCACCACCACCATTACCACCAGCATCATCATCACCACCACCATTACCATCAGCATCATCATCACCACCACCATTACCACCAGCATCATCATCACCACCACCATCACCATCACCACCATCATCATCATCACCACCACCATCATCATCACCACCACCATCATCACCATCACCACCACCATCATCATCACCATCATCATCACCACCATCACCACCACCATCATCACCACCATCACCACCATCACCATCATCACCACCATCACCACCACCATCACCACCACCATCATCATCATCACCACCATCATCATCACCATCACCACCACCATCACCACCACCATCACCACCACCATCATCATCATCACCACCATTGCCATCATAATATATCCAGTTTCTATGAAAGTATGGATTTGACAGGTTAAGGTCCAAGTAGGTTTTTATTCAGAGTTGTTGCTCAGTTAGATGGGTTGCCAGACATGTTTGATAGAAAGTAAAATAACAGCTACTGACACATTCAAACCAAAGTCAATTGTGTGTGTGTGTGAAACAGTAACCAATGTTAAAATAAAATGTATATTGTACTTTACAATATACACGTATATTGAGTCACATATTTGCCTACAAGAATACATGAAAAACCTGCATATTTACTGAACCTAAAAACCTAAATTCAAACTATGGTATATTGTATATGTTCTGTATAAAATGAAGGTGTGACTTATCTAAAGAACCTACAAAATATATAGTACATTGTAAATGTGTGTAAAATAGAGGTGACTTATTTACTGGACCAACAAACCTCAATTTAAAATATATGATATTCTGTAAATGTTGTTTGTAATATGGAGGTGTGACTTATCTACTGGACCTACAAAACTGCAATTTAAAATATATGGTATACTGTAAATGTATGTAATATGGAAGTGTGACTTATTTACTGAAGTGATTTATAGACAAATATATTTAGTAAACTGCCAAATATGATGTCATTGTCATAATTTTTATGTCTGCTTTTTCTATGTTGGTATGGCTGATTTCAACACTTTGTTGCAGTTGTCTCTTGTGGCATACAGGGTTACATTATACCTATTCTAAAAACCAAATATATATATATATATATAAAAGAATTGAGGACCTTATTAAAATATATAAAAGAATTGAGGGCCTTGTTAAAATATATAAAAGAATTGAGGGCCTTGTTAAAATATATATAAAAGAACAGGACCCTTATTAAAATATATAAAAGACTGACGGACCTTAGTAAAATACAAGACTGACGGACCTTATTAAAATATAAGAATTGAGGGCCTTATTAAAATATATATAAAAGAACAGAGGAACCTTATTAAAATATATATAAAAGAACTGAGGGACCTTATTAAAATATCAGAATTGCGGGCCTTATTAAAATATACAAAAGAACTGACGGACCCTATTTAATTTATATATAAAGAACTGAGAGCCCTTATCATTAAAATACCTGAGAAAGGTCTCATGAGATAAAACCCTGTAGGAGGCCTGCTAAGTTGCATAGGTTTAGCTTACATTTCAAAACGTATATTTATACACTCACAGAAACACACACATATGCACACATATATAGATAGATGTGTGTATATAAATATACATAGTTTGAAATGTAAAGTACACCTCTTTTATAAACATAGTTTAGTCCCACAATGAAAAGTAAATAGTGACTACACCATAATAATAGTGCACTATACTGCTTATATATATATATATATATATATATATATATATATATATATATATATATATTTAAATAAATATACATGGATGTGTATGATTGTGTATAGAAGATTATATTAATAAAAGGAATTCCAACTTTGTCTGATTTGTTTACAATCCTTTAACATTATAATGATATTGTAATGAAATAGTATGGTAGAATATTAAATGTTAAGTGTTAATTGAACAAGTACTTTCATGCTTTCGCAATCTTCAGGTTCATATTCAGTGGTGACAGTCAAGTTTGCAATTTTCAACTGTGAAAATTGTAAACTTGACTGTCACCACAGAATATGAACCTGAAGATTGCGAAAGCATGAAAGTACTTGTTCAATTAACACTTAACATTTAATATTCTACCATACTATTTCATTACAATATCATTATATTTTTAAAGGATTGTAAATAAAACGAGTAAATCAAAGTTGGAATTCTTTTTATTA
>CAXHJY010000268.1:0-5000 GCA_964016885.1 Eledone cirrhosa | reverse complement strand
TCACCTTCCATCACAATCATCACCACTACCATCACCATTGTCACCATTACCTATCACCACCACCCTCCACCACCATTACCACTATTACCACCACCTTCCACCACCATGACCACCACCACCACTATCACCAACACCATCACCTACCACTACCCTGCTACCACTTTCCATCTCTTCTGTTTGTTGTTGTGCAATTACTGCACTGGTCAGTGCAGTTGACAGCTGCTGCTCTATTATTGTCTGCAGTAGCTGCTGTCGTTGTTGTTGTTTAGCCCTAGGTTGACCTTCATTGAGCAGACCTATGATCAAAGTCATTCAGCCAATACTATTCCATATTTGTCTTAGTGCATCTAGGACTATATTATCTAATGTGCCCTCCCTTTATATATTTCAGACAATAGGCTGCTATTTGAGGGGAAATTAGGTTGTTATTTTTAGCAGGCCGTTGTCTTAGCTGCTTGTTGATGCTGTTTCCTTTGTTGACTGTTGCCATGACTACAGTTTTGTGATTTTTACTGAAACAATTTCTGTTGCCATTTAAGAAATAAGATACAATGTCCAGCCCTTGAGTGACCCTTAGCTAGTCTGGACGTAAGCTCTATTAATGTCCAGCCCTTGAGTGACCCTTAGCTAGTCTGGACATAACTCTATTAATGTCCAGCCCTTGAGTGACCCATAACTGCTCAGGACATCAGCTATTAACCCATGTCCAGTTCTTGAGTGTCACATTTACTGTATTAAAGATACTACAAACATTTGAAATAACAAACCTGTTTTTATATATTTCCTGCTAAATCAAAGGTGGGGAACCTTTTCATATTGAAACGCTACATTAAGTTACTTGTAATATAATAAGGCTGTATTCAAGAAACCATAATTATATATACTTAAAATCTACATTATTTTGTAAAAATCTAATTACTATATACTAATTATCTAAAAAATGGAAAAACTTAATTTTAAAGCTAACTACATTTTAATGACTTTATTATGACTGTTTGTTGCAGGAAAGTATTTTGATATTTGGTTGCAACATGGAGGCCTTTTGACCTACTAATGTTTTAATTCTGGCTGTCTCTCAGTGTAGATTATTTCATTGAGGTTCTTTTACTCTTTGGTATTTAAAATATGTTCATAGATATATATATTTTTTAATGTTTATCAGAAAATGGGTGTATATATATATTGAATATGTAGTGATAGTTTTAAGTTGAGATGTTTTATTATCCATTAGAAAATTGGTGTATATATTCAATGTGTAGTGAATTCATTGTCATCGTTCTTTTAACGTCCACAATATTAGCAAGGGTTGGTCGGGTTTACATAGACCAAGTCAGTACTGAAATGGGCTACTGATTTCTCAGACAGGCCAGGGGATCTGTGTCTCACTTATGTATGGTCTCGTGTTCTACCAAATTCACAGTAGAGGTTGTTACGTCTTTGATACTCTGAGTGTCCTTCCAACCCTCTGTTTGGCAAGCTTTCTATAGTTAGATACCCTTTCTTTCAGCAAGTACTGACACCTAAAGGGTCCTTCCAACCCTCTGTTTGGCAAGCTTTCTATGACAAGATGCCTTCCTTATCACCAACCACTTTACAGTGTTTACCTCTTGTAGGTCACCAACATTAGGGAGGTTGCCATGACCTTGACATAGCTGAGGTGTCCTCTAACCCCCCCCCCCCTCTTTGATGGGGGGGGGGGGGGTTCAAAGCAGAGATATATAGATATATATTTTAATGTTTATCAGTAACTGGGTGTATATATTAAATGTGTAGTGAGAGTTCTGAAAGGAAATATATATTTTAATGTTCATATTTTAATGTTCATAAGAAAATGGGTGTGTGTATATATATACATATATACATACATACATACATACATACACACTCGTATATATTTAATGTATAGTGAGTTCTATATATATATATATATATTTTATTATTCATCAGATAAGAAACAGTAAGTACCACTCACTCCTAACCTCCTTATAAGAAACTAGTCTTGACTAACTTCTATTTTACCAAGAAAGTTATTTGGGGTCCCAGGGCTGGGGGAGTTAGATTAGTGGAGGGGCTGGGAACAGAGGTGGGGGGTAGTTTCATGTGTAAATATCAGATTACAATTGTTTTAAAACTAGCAACTGATTTTGTTGCACACCATACACATGCATACACACACACATGCATGCAAGCGCACACATACACTTGTAAAAACACACACAGACAGACATGTACCTTTAAATGTTTCCTATATATTAGATTTTCATGAATGTATGTATATATAAATGTGTGTATGTGTATACAAGTGTATGTATATATATATATTGTGTATATGTACATATATTTGTGTGTGTATGTTTATATATATATGTATGTGTATGAGTGTATATATGTGTTTGTGTCGGTGTATGTATGTATGTATGTATATATACTATGTGTGTGTGTAAAATCATTTAATGTCCATTTTTCTGGAAGTCCAAGTTATACCTATTGGTGCTACTGTCCTCTGACAGGCTGGAGGGTGGTGTGGAGTGAGGGGGTGCATATTTCATTTTCATACTTTCTACACACTACAGTGAACTGGTTACAATTTGATGTCACCACACTACAGTGAACTGGTTACAATTTGATGTCACCACACTAGGGTGGCTGTCACACTCTTGACATAACTGAAGAATCTTCTCAATCATTTCTGTCATAATTTCTAGGGCTGGAAGCTCTTCCTTATCATTAAGCACTTACAGAGTCCACTTTGTGCATTTGTTTTTGTAGCACCAACACTAGAAAGTTTCTTTCACCAGTGACACAAGTGAAAAGTCCTCTTGACACTTTTAATATGGGTTCTACTGCTGGATGTCCTTCATAAATCTAACCCACATTACAGGGTGTATTGGGTGTGTTTTGCCTGCTGAAGGGTCCTCATAGCACCCCTTTGGTAGGGTTTCTACTGCTGAATGTCCTTTTTAACCTTTAGTATTTACATTATTCCATATATATTATATTTTCACAGTAAAGGCTTTACTTCACATAATTTCAAACTTTGAGATTTTGATATTATTTATTTTGAGAACAATAGCTTAACATAAGTATGAGCAGTCAGTTACAGCCGTTTGAACAGAAAGAGGTGAGAAAGTTCTGACCAGATATGGCTGGTTTAAATAATAAAGGGTTGAATCTAACCACATTACAGGGTGTATTAGGTATGTTTTGCTGACTGGGGGGGGGGGGGGGGGGGGGGATCCTCTCAACCTTTTCGGTATGGGTTCAACTGGTGGATGTCCTTCTTAAATCCAACCACTTTACATAGTATTCTAGGTGCTTCATATCATGGCACTAACCCCATTCATAGCAAAGGAGTTGTTGCAGATATTTGGACCAAGTCCTTAGTTTGAGTATAGCTGTCCTTTGTTCCCTCAACGATGCTGTTCTCTCTTGAATAAACAGAACATTCAGACTTTGTAATATCACAGTAGAATCACATAGATGTTAGGACACTGTCATGTCTTCTCATGCTAGGGCACTGTCATGTCTTCTCATGCTAGGGCACTGTCATGAGTCTTCTAATGCTAGAACACCATATATCTTCTATATTCTGATATTCCATTGATGCATATGTGCACACACACATGCACACAGTTTCACATTGTGACATCTCCACACACACATAATATCTCAATAATATCACACGATATCTCAAATAATATCATACACACACAGTGATATCTCAAATATCATACACATACATACACAATATCTCATACTGTGGTATCTTTATTAATATAACACGCACACTGCGGTATATCGAATATCACATAGACACCCATACTGCAGTATCTCAAATAATATCACACACAGACATACTGCGTGATATCTCGGTGTATTGATGATATATTCTATAATATTCCATCAAGGATCACCGCAAAACACTATTGTTCTGCCTTCTATCACTCTCACTGCTGCTACCACCACCACCACCAACAACACACTGCCACTGCTACCTCAATCACCACCACCACTACCACCTCCTATCACCCACCACCACTACACACCACTATCACCACCCACCACTACTACCACTCCACCACCACCACTCCTCACCTCTTCTCACCACCACATCTGTCACCACTACCACTACCACCTTTATCACCACCACCACCACTGCCACCTCTATCACCACCACCTCTGTCACCACACCAATACACCTCTATCACCACCACCACTACCACCTTTATCACCACCACTACCTCTCTTACCACCACCACTACTATCACTCCACCACACCTCTGTCACCTCTCACCACCACCCACCTCTTCACCACTATCTCACCACCACACTATCACTCCACCACCATATCACCACCACCACTCTATCACCACACCACTACCATCTATCACCACCACCACTACCCCTCTCACACCACCACTACTACTCCACCTCTTCACCTATCCACCCACTGCACCTCTATCACCACCACACTGCACCTCTATCACACCACCACTGCCACCTCTATCACCACCACTGCCACTTCTATCACCACCACCACTGCCACTTATCACCACCACCACCACTGCCACCTCTATCACCACCACCCCACTGCACCTCTATCACCACCACCACCACTGCCACCTCTCACCACCACCACTGCCCTCTATCACCACCACCACTGCCACCTCTATCACCACCACCACTGCCACCTCTATCACACACCACCACTGCCACCTCTATCACCACCACCACTGCCACCTCTATCACCACCACCACTGCCACCTCTATCACCACCACCACCACTGCCACTTCTATCACACCACCACCACTGCCACTTCTATCACCACCACCACCACTGCCACTTCTATCACCACCACCACCACTGCCACCTCTATCACCACCACCACCACTGCCACTCTATCACCACCACCCCGCCACCTCTATCACCACCACCACCACTGCCACCTCTATCACCACCACCACCACTGCCACCTCTGCCACCACCACCACCACTTTCC
>CAXHJY010000267.1:75000-79675 GCA_964016885.1 Eledone cirrhosa | reverse complement strand
ACGGCCCTTTACGTTCTGAGTTCATATCCCGCCGAGGTTAGCTTTGCTGTTCGTCCTTACAGGGTCAATAAATAGAGTACCAACTATCAACTATCTCCTTCCTCCAAATTGCCGGCCTTGTGCCTATATTATATTATATTAAGTACTAGTTACACATTGGGGTTGATTCACTGGACTGCGCCCCCCCCCCCCGTATCCCTTCAAATTGCTGGTCATGTCCCTAAGGCGGGTAAAATTCCCGAGTTCTCTCCAGCAGTCTCTGTCCCCCATTATCGCTGCCATGTCCTGCGTCTCCAACAGACCAGTGTCTGTCCTTAGGGCATCAACATACGTTAACCTTGGTCTTCCCCTTCCAGTGTGTCCATGTAGGGGCTCCCACAGGAGCACTGAGTGCAATGTCAACTCTGGATGTCGGTGAGCATGTCCAGCTAACCTAGTGTGTCCGTGTAGAGGCTCCCACAGGAGCACTGAGTGCAGTGTCAACTCTGGATGTCAGTGAACATGTCCAGCTAACCTAGTATGTCCGTGTAGGGGCTCTCACAGGAGCACTGAGTGCAATGTCAACTCTGGATGTCGGTGAGCATGTCCAGCTAACCTAGTATGTCCGTGTAGGGGCTCCCACAGGAGCACTGAGTGCAATGTCAACTCTGGATGTCAGTGAACATGTCCAGCTAACCTAGTGTGTCTGTGTAGGGGCTCCCACAGGAGCACTGAGGGCAATGTCAACTCTGGATGTCGGTGAGCATGTCCAGCTAACCTCAGTCTTCTCTGGGCTACTCTCGAGCTGACTTTTGGGAGGCTCCCGTACAGCTCTGAGTTCTTCATCCTCAGTATATATATATATATATATCCAGGGAGTGTAACATGCTGTTACTGTAGGTTGACCTAGGTGAGCACTTAATGATTAGTTTCCCGTCTGAAACGAGGTGTAGAACTAAACAGAGTGTAAATATAATATTAAAAGGACGAATTGTTATGCCTTCATTATGTTTACTGAGTAGTGACGTGCATTTCGCTATTGATCAGCTCCACATCCAATCAGTATTGATCTGGCCCGACTCTGGAATCAAAAGCTCATTGGACCTCTGCTGTGGTAATATATACCTATATATACCTATATATATATATATATATAATTGGAAATCAGTAAAATCGAATCTCTGGCGGTTTGCAAGTAAATTCGGCCTACTTATATGAAATGATGAGTTAGCAAAGCACTCAATAAGATAGGGCCTTAGAGTAATAGTATACGTTTAAATAGCTTGACAAATCGAACATTGTGGTAGGCGAAACTAACACACAATAATATACCAAAGCAACGATAGAACTAATCAGGTTGAGAATATATATATATATATATATATACGTAGGTCCCGGGTTGAGTCGGGGATAACCACAGTAAGTAAGGTACTCAATACATGGCAGAGTAAAAAATGTTTATTTTATAGAAGGAGCTTCTACAGGACTAGTACTGTTTCATTCAGATGAAATCTTCAGGAAGCTCCTGAAGATTTCATCTGAATGAAACAGTACTAGTCCTGTAGAAGCTCCTTCTATAAAATAAAAATATATATATATATATATATATATATACATATGTTAGGTAATTCTAAAGAAAAAGCGGAGGAAAAAAGAGTGCTCTATGTGTAAAACAGAGCTATTTAATTAGAAAGTAAACAACACAAAATATAACTACTCCATCGCCAAAGGTTTCTGGATCCCAGACAATAATAATGTACGTCTGATGAACGATCCAGACATATATTAATATTGTCTGGGATCCTAAAACGTTTGGTAATGGAGTAGTTATATTTTGTGTTGTTCACTTTCTAATTATATATATATATATATATATATATATAAAATAAGGGTGGTGGATTGGCAGTATCGGTGGAGGGTTGGACCCCATGCTTTCCAGCATAGAGTTACGTCCCTTTACGATCTGAGTTCAAATCCCGCAGAGGTTGACTTTGCCTTTCATCCTTACGGGGTCGATAAAATAAAGTACCAGTAATGCACTGGGGTAATTGCTGGCCTGGTGCCTAAAGTAGAAACAATTATTTTGGATTGGCAGTATCGGTAGAGGGTCGGACGCCATGCTTTCCAGCATAGAGTTACGTCCCTTTACGATCTGAGTTCAAATCCCGCAGAGGTTGACTTTGCCTTTCATCCTTACGGGGTCGATAAAATAAAGTACCAGTAATGCACTGGGGTAATTGCTGGCCTGGTGCCTAAAGTAGAAACAATTATTTTGGATTGGCAGTATCGGTAGAGGGTCGGACGCCATGCTTTCCAGCATAGAGTTACGTCCCTTTACGATCTGAGTTCAAATCCCGCAGAGGTTGACTTTGCCTTTCATCCTTACGGGGTCGATAAAATAAAGTACCAGTAATGCACTGGGGTAATTGCTGGCCTTGTGCCTAAAGTAGAAACAATTATTTTGGATTGGCAGTATCGGTAGAGGGTCGGACGCCATGCTTTCCAGCATAGAGTTACGTCCCTTTACGATCTGAGTTCAAATCCCGCAGAGGTTGACTTTGCCTTTCATCCTTACGGGGTCGATAAAATAAAGTACCAGTAATGCACTGGAGTAATTGCTGGCCTTGTGCCTAAAGTAGAAACAATTATATATATATATATATATATATATATATATATATATATATATATATTTAATTACATAATAAACAACACAATATAATTATTTAATTACCAAACATTTCATGAAACTAGACGATCTTTACAGAAACATTATTTAACTATTTCATCTGATGAATGGGCCAGATATTTGATTCCTGAAACCTTTGGTAATGGAATAATTATATTATGTTGTTTATTATGTAATTAAATAGCTCTTTACTATACATAGAGCACTCTTCTTTCCATTCCCTTTACCTTTTCTACAGAAATACTTGACATATATATATATATATATATATATATATATTAATTCAAAATATTAACAAAATAGATATTCTTGTGATCAAGTATATTTTATTATACATATTTCAGAGGTACTGAGTTATCTTCAACAGTACGTCCTCATCAGATAAAATAAGATGATGCATGGCATACCCTGATATAGTAGATGGTTAAGATTCAGTCATGGTAGTGAGTAATATATGACAAAAACTCAATATTTATACCCTAATATTGAGAACATGAGAAAAATATATAGAACATACAATAGAGAGGGTGCATGTAATACAGCTTGAAAAAATACATGGCATCAATATAACAGTTAAAAAAATTTTTTTAAACTACTGAAGAAAGAGGAAAGAAAGGAAAGCATAGAGGAAGAGACAGCTGATGGGATAATATAGTTAGTAGTTGCCTCGAAAGACAAATGAGAGATGATTAAAGAGAGAGAGAGACAAAGAGACACACACACATATATATATATATATATATATAGGGGGTATTTGGTTAAAGGATGACAAAATAATGTTGTTTTTTTACACAGTATATTTCATTATAATATTTCAGGGTAAAACCCCTCTTTTCCTATGTAGGAAATATCAGTTAGAGGAGAACGCGTCATTTTTCGTTTTTCATTTGAAAAGGGGGTATTAACATAGAAATATTATGTGGAAATATACTGGTTAAAGAAAAAATTAGTTCGTTTCGTTTCATTTGTCATCCTTTTACTGCAATAGTACCTGTATAAATATATATATATATATATATATATATATATATATATACTAGCCGAATTACCCGCACCTTGCTGCGTTTCACCCATTTTTCAGAATATATATGGTTATGGGGGGTCTATCTCGAAAACCATAGGAGGAGTTCGTGAACAAACAAACAGACAGGAACTACAACTTTATATATATATATATATATATTCTGAGTTCAAATCCCACTAAGGTTAGATTTTCCTTTCATCCTTATGGGGTTGATAAAATATAGGTCCATTTAATCGACTTTCCCCCTCCCAAATATTGTTGGCCATTTGTCTAAACCAGAAACCATTATTATCATTAAAGGCGGGGGATTGGCAGAATCGGTAGAGCACCAGATACCATGCTTTGCATTGCAGCATAGAGTTACGTCCCTTTGCGTTCAGAGTTCAAATCCCGCCGAGGTTAACTTTACCTTTCATCCTTATGGGGTTGATAAAATAAAGTACCAGTAATACACTGGGGTAATTGCTGGCCTTGTGCCTAAAATAGAAACATTTATTATCATTAAAGGCGGTGGATTGGCAGAATCGGTAGAGCATCAGATACCATGCTTTGCATTGCAGCATAGAGTTGCGTCCCTTTGCGTTCAGAGTTCAAATCCCGCCGAGGTTAACTTTGCCTTTCAGCCTTACTGGGGTCGATAAAATAAAGTACCAGTCACCCACTGGGGGTCGGTTTAATCGACTTTCCGCTCTCTTTTTCAAATCTGTTGGCCTTGTGCCAAAAGTAGAAACATTTATTACAGGGTAGATAAAATAAAGTACCAGTAATACACTGGGGTAATTGCTGGCCTTGTGCCTGAAGTAGAAACATTTATTACGGGGTAGATAAAATAAAGTACCAGTAATACACTGGGGTAATTGCTGGCCTTGTGCCTAAAGTAGAAACAATTATTACAGGGTAGATGAAATAAAGTACCAGTAATACACTGGGGTAATTGCTGGCCTTGTGCCTAAAGTAGAAACAATTATTACAGGGTAGATGAA
>CAXHJY010000267.1:0-57500 GCA_964016885.1 Eledone cirrhosa | reverse complement strand
CAAAAAGTACCCAGTCCACACTGTAAAGTGGTTGTGTAGGTGTCACGACAAAAAGTACCCAGTCCACACTGTAAAGTGGTTGTGTATGTGTCACGACAAAAAGTACCCAGTCCACACTGTAAAGTGGTTGTGTAGGTGTCACGACAAAATGTACCCAGTCCACACTGTAAAGTGGTTGTGTAGGTGTCACGACAAAATGTACCCAGTCCACACTGTAAAGTGGTTGTGTAGGTGTCACGACAAAAAGTACCCAGTCCACACTGTAAAGTGGTCATGTAGGTGTCACGACAAAAAGTACCCAGTCCACACTGTAAAGTGGTTGTGTAGGTGTCACGACAAAAAGTACCCAGTCCACACTGTAGAGTGGTCATGTAGGTGTCATGACAAAAAGTACCCAGTCCACACTGTAAAGTGGTCATGTAGGTGTCATGACAAAAAGTACCCAGTCCACACTGTAAAGTGGTTGTGTAGGTGTCACGACAAAAAGTACCCAGTCCACACTGTAAAGTGGTCTACTGGCGGTGGGGTTCTTCAACTTCCACATTAATCTCCTCAAGGTTGTCCTCTGCTGTTGAGTTTATCTAGCCTTGACTATAAGGTTGCTACCTACGAGGTTATGCGTGTATAAGACCACTCAAACTGCAATATGATGAGGAAAAGAAAGAAAAAGCTTTGTCTATCTCTCTATAAATATGTGCATTCATCCATATATATATATATAGTGTACAAACATACATATGTGTGTATATATGTATACAGATGTATGCATACATTTATTTATGTATACATAAATGTAATTATGCACATGTACACACGCATATATATATATACACACACACACATACATATGTACGTATGTGTTATATCGAACATTAATAATATATATACATATAAATATGTATATATATATAATATAATTATTAATAATGTATATATATATAATATAATTATTAATAATATATATACATATAAATATGTATATATATATAATATAATTATTAATAATGTATATATATATAATATAATTATTAATAATATATATACATATAAATATGTATATATATATAATATAATTATTTATACTTATGGCACAAGGCCAGCAAATACCCAGTGTATTACAGGTACGTTATTTTATCGACCCCGTAAGGATGAAAGGCAAAGTTAACCTCGGTGGGATTGGAACTCAGACCATAAAGGGACGTAACTCTTCGCTGCAAAGCATGGCGTCCGACCCTCTACCGATACTATTAAAATAACTAGTTTCAGAAGATCCTGTTAAGGGTGAAAGCAGCGATTCTTTGCTTTAATCTGTTATTTTATTAAATACTTGCTCTAGGGTTCTTATATATCTGATATATATTTTCCTTATCGAGCCCTCTTTGGAGTTTAGTCTTCAAATTTATTATCTATATATATATATATATATATATATATATATATATATATATATATATATATATATATATATATATAAAGCTGTGGTTGTCTGTCTGTCTATCGATTTTTGGCACACATCTCCTCTTAGAATCTCTGACGGAATTGCACCGAAATTGCTATACTCGTACATTGAGCCCTAGCGAAGACATCGGAAAAAAATATTTCAAATTGACCCACCCTATGTGACGAAATCGAATCTAATGTATCGATTTTTGAGCGTAAGTGACGAGTTATTTCCCTTTGTTCTGTTTACATTGAGCGTCTTACGTTCTGTTTACATTTTCTGCGTGCAAAAATTAAATAAATTACGCTGGCTTTCTCAGCGTTTAAAAGGACATTACCACAATACACGAACAGTTGTCGAGCCAGCAAAATTCATCAGTTCGAACACTAAGCTTCCGTTTTGCTTCATTTCCATTTAAAAGCCTTTTAAAACAATATTTTTACTTGAAAACAAGTCTATTTAAAGACTACGTAAAACAAGCAAATATTTCGTTAAAAAAAGCAAAAATTATATAAGTTTATTTAAAATATATGTATCTGTAAATTTCGTTAGGCGTGCAGACAGATAGTCGTGCAGACAGATAGTCGTGCAGACAGACTTTAAGCCAAAAAAGAAACTTAACATTGTAACTTTAACACAGCTACTGAGCGACCCCGAGCAACGCCGGGCTTTACTGCTAGTTATTACTATAAAATAAATACCAGTAATGTACTAGTTAATTGCTGGCCTTGTGCCAATAGTAGAAAGAATTTTTGACGCATTGAGTTACGGCCCTTGCCATTCTGAGTTCAAATCCCACCGAGGTTGACTTTGCCTTTCATCCTTACGGGGTCGATAAAATAAAGTACCAGTAATACACTGGTATATTGCTGGCCTTGTGCCATAAGTATAAATAATTATATTATATATATATACATATTTATATGTGTATACATTATTAATAATTATATTATATACATATTTATATGTATATATATACATATTTATATGTGTATACACTATTAATAATTATATTATATATATATACATATTTATATGTGTATACATTATTAATAATTATATTATATACATATTTATATGTATATATATTATTAATAGTTATATTATATATATATATATATACATATTTATATGTATATATATTATTAATAATTATATTATATATATATATATACATATTTATATACATTATTAATAATTATATATGCTTTGAAGCACAGAGTTACCTCCCTGTATGATCTGAGTTCAAATCCCGCCGAGGTTAACTTTGCCTTTCATCCTTACGGGGTCGATAAAATAAAGTACCAGTAATGCACTGGGTAATAGCTGGCCTTGTGCCAAAAGTAAAAACAATTATTATTACTATATAATATAATATAATATAATTGTTTATAATATAATATAATATAATATATACTTCGCGCATGCGCTTTGCGGACCAAAATTCTGCGCATGCGTAATTGAGTCTACTCTGTTTAGTAAAATCAAAATGGCCGCTGGAAGAAGTCGATATTTTCTAAGCTGAATAAAAAAACTTTAAAAAACTCGGATTTTACCATTTTTAAGAAGGTAAAGTAAAGTTTTATTTAATGTTGGAGAGGTTTATTGAAACATTTTCTCTTTATTTCCCTCCATTTTGACAGCAACAATTGTTTATACGATAGTTGTGTTTACAATACAACATATCTCACTTTATGTCTCAGTCATTTCATTATATATATGTGTGTATATATACACGTCTATTGTATATACTTGTATGTATATATATATATATATATTATATACCTATGTCTCAGTCATTTCATTATATATATATATATGTGTATATATACACGTCTATTGTATATACTTGTATGTATATATATATATTATATACCTATGTCTCAGTCATTTCATTATATATATATATATATATATATATGTGTATATATACACGTCTATTGTATATACTTGTATGTATATATATATATATATTATATACCTATGTCTCAGTCATTTCATTATATATATATATATATATATATATATGTGTATATATACACGTCTATTGTATATACTTGTATGTATATATATACAAGGCTGATCTTCAGGC
This sequence comes from Eledone cirrhosa, assembly GCA_964016885.1. Classification (NCBI taxonomy): domain Eukaryota; kingdom Metazoa; phylum Mollusca; class Cephalopoda; order Octopoda; family Eledonidae; genus Eledone; species Eledone cirrhosa. Next base: position 53,967 of record CAXHJY010000267.1, on the reverse strand, counting down.
ATTTGCTGCCAGCTCAGCCAAAGACCTAGGCTGTGTTCCCCCAACGGGTGCTCTCCGCCTTGGTCGACCTGGTCCAAAACCCAGACTCATCAGGCTGTCTTTTTCGGACCCCGCAGAGGCAACCTCATATCATCTGGCCTCTGCTAAAGCTGGGCGTGAAAATCGGATTACCTTCCGAACACGCCCAGGCCTACCACCCCATGTACGTCCAAAGCTACGTGCTGCAGCTTCCTTGAATCGGAACTCAGCACAAGATGAAAGTTTTAGTCTGCGTGATGATGGGCAGATCTGGAGGTTTGTCAAGGCTGGTGAAACGTGGAAGAGAGATACCAGCTGGTCTGAGTGTGATCTACCCACAATAACTGGCAATGTAAAAACTGCTACAACTCTGGGAAACTAAACCAGAACAACCTGCCACCCTCTACACACCATCATAAACTGCGAGCAGGGTACAAATTGTTGTCCTTAAATGCTCGCAGTTTATGCAACAAGATACATCTGTTCGAATCCTACGTGAGAAGCATCGACCCTGACTTCATCACAGTCACGGAAACATGGGCACATTCCTTACTCTGTGATGGGGTTTTCAGCATTACTGGGTACAACCTTTTCCGCAAGGACCGCATTAACCGCCGTGGTGGTGGTGTGATGGTCTACGTTCGTTCAAACTTTTCAGTAATTCCTTGCGTTGATTTGAACGAATCACAGGAAGAAGTTTTTTTCTGTGACATACGTATGACCATGTCAACACTTCTGCTTGGTGTTGTTTATCGTCCCCCAAACTACCATCAGGACACACAGCTTTGCGATATCCTCAGAGTTGCTGCCAAGAAAACAGCCACTTATGTGTTTATTGCAGGTGACTTCAATCATCCTGAGATCGATTGGGAAACCTTTCGTTGGCCACAAGGTGCAAACGATTTCCTTGAACTAGTGCTGGACTCAAACTGGTCACAAGTAGTCACCTCTCCAACAAGAGGTGACAACACTTTGGACCTGATCTTCACCACTACTCCTGAAGTGGTTATCAGTTGTACTACTGAGGAACCTCTAGGCGACTATGATCATGCTATGATCATTGCCAATCTGGCACTTGAGGGCAGCAACAAAAACCAGAGCCATCTCCAATCTGCTTGCTTTGATTGGAAGAGGGCGGATTGGAACTTGTACTGCACTGAGCTACAGCGCTCAAACTGGCATGAGATGTATAACTCTGGAGATGTGAACTCTATACTCCAGAGCATCCTGGACTCAATATGGATAGCATGTGCAGCATCAATGCCACGGAAGCGGAAAAATAACCACCCCAAAAGTGCAATCTGGGAAACTTCAGCGGTCCGACTTGCCAGGAAAGAACGTCGGAACGCTGAACGGGAATATAAACTGCATAAATCAGATGCCAACAGAAAAAAGTGGAATAAATCTTCTAACCATCTCAAGCAAGTGACAAAGAAGGCAGTGCTTGAATTTGAACAGTGCATCGCAACCAATCCTGACAGTAAGGTGTTCTGGAAATATGTTCATTCAAAGCAGAGACCTCACTCTCCAGTTGGTCCTCTTCGCAATCCCCACACAAACCAGATCACTGACGATCCCAAGGAATGTGCAGAACTCATTGCTGAGTGCTATGCAAGTATTTTTACTGTTGAAAACCAGAATGTACCATCTCCACCATCTCTAACATCAAATTCCATAACAACTATGGAATTTACACCTGCAATGTTGCGACGTCACCTTAAGAATAAGCGCAACTATGCCTCCCCTGGTCTTGATGGTGTGACATACCTGCTTCTCAAACGTGGCGGGTATTTCCTTTTGCGCCAGCTTTCTTTCTTCTTTCAATACTGTCTCAACAATGGTGCTACTCCGGAGCAGTGGAAAACTGCCAGTGTCATTCCCCTGTTCAAAAAGGGCAACCGCATGTCACCTGTCAACTATCGTCCAGTCAGTCTTACTAGCTGTATGGCCAAACTGATGGAATCCTGTGTCAGAGAAACACTTTGGAACTTCTGGAGCTCTCACAGCCTCATCCGGCCCTCACAGTTTGGATTTATCCCTAACTCCAGCTCCTGTGATCAGCTTATCGAGTTCCTTGAGGACATCACCCGGATCACTGACAGCGGCTCATGGGTGGATGTTGTTTACCTTGACTTTGCTAAGGCTTTTAATTCTGTGCCACACAAAAGACTTATGGCAAAACTCTCTGCAATGGGTGTGAGGGATGATCTTTTCGACTGGTTGAAATCCTTCATTCTCAGCCGAAAGGAAGTAGTCACGGTTCTAGGACAGCATTCTTCACCATATGCGATATCATCTGGTGTACCACAGGGATCTGTTCTTGGTCCTCTTTTGTTTGTGGCATATATTAATGACATAGATGCCAACTTACAGAATGCCACGGTACTAAAATATGCAGATGACATCAAGCTGTACCTTGAAATCAAAAAGGCTGATCCTGAAATTTACAACTCTTTCCTACAATCAGACCTGGACACAATGCAGCAATGGATCACAGACTGGCAACTGAAGCTGGCTGTGGACAAGTGTACCACCATGCATTTTGGAAGGAAAAATCCAGCGTCCACATACTCCCTCCACAACACTGATATCAAAAAGTCCTCTTGTGAACGTGACCTGGGCATTACTGTCAGCAACGATTTGCGTTGGACAAAGCATGTCTCTAAGATTGTCAAGAAGGCCGAGGGTGTCTTGGCATCACTCAGCAAGACCTTTGTTAGCCGCTCTCCAGCCATCTATTTAAAACTGTATACAGCTATGGTGCGACCACACTTGGAATTCGCATCATCAGTCTGGAACCCCTATCTTGCTCGGAACATTGACCTCCTGGAAACTGTTCAGAGACGTGCAACCAAGCGCATACCCTCCATCAGACACCTACCATACTCTGAACGCCTTGCTTCCCTGGGCATGGATTCATTGAAGCTCTGACGTCTGGCAATGAACTTGGTGAATACCCACAAAGTTTTTAACCATCTCGCCAACTGCAACCCTGAGCGCCTCTTTGATCTCCATGTGTCTAACACACGTGGACATGCCTACAAGATCAGAAAACAGCACAGCTCCCATGACTTTCGTAGACATTTTTTCACGCTCAGAGTTGCTGAAGCATGGAACAAACTGCCTGCGTCAGTTGTTAGCTGCCGAGACACTGCATCCTTTAAGACACTTATGCTTCCCGAAATACGCCAAAACTACACCTGATGTACCCCTTCCATACACATGCACACATGTGTATCATGACTCGTGCACTTTTCATTTTACTGATGTTTGTGTATTGCCCTATGTACTGTACATGCACTTTTTTGATGAGTTGTGGTGCACCTGGGCACTGTACAAATATTTCATTATTGTTATTGTTATTATATCATGACTCATACACTGTTCATTTTCCTGACATTTGTACATTATTCTATGTATTATACATGCACCTTTGATGAGTTGTAGTGCACCTGAGCACTGTACACAATAATTTCATTATTATTATTATTATTATTATATATATATATATTATATACCTATGTCTCAATCATTTCATTATATATATACATATATGTGTGTATATATACATATATATTGTCTATGAACATATAAATATACTTGTATGTATGTATATATTATATACCTGTCTCAGTCCTTTCATTATATATACATTATATATTCATTATATATGCCATTCTGAGTTCAAATCCCACCGAGGTTAACTTTGCCTTTCATCCTTACGGGGTCAATAAAATAAAGTACCAGTAATACACTGGGTTAATTGCTGGCCTTGTGCCTAAATTAGAAACAATTAATTTCATGTAAAGGGTTGGTGAAAAGAATTTGATAACCATTTATTTGTTTTCTAATTTTAAAGCATATCGATGTAAGGGTCACCTACTCTGGCCCTTTTAAGGGTCACCTATATTTTAATTTAAGTTGACTCCACTGTTGGTGAACAAAATTTGATTTGATAACCATGACTTGTTTTCTAATTAACTTAAATTAGTTTTCTACTCTGGCCCTTTTAGGGGTCACCTATATTTTAATTTAAGTTAACTCCACTGTAGGTGAACAAAATTTCATTTGATAACCATGACTTGTTTTCTAATTAACTTAAATTAGTTTTCTAATTAACTTAAATATCTTTTCTACTCTGGCCCTTTTAGGGGTCACCTATATTTTAATTTAAGTTAACTCCACTGTTGGTGAAAACAATTTGATTTGATAACCATGACTTGTTGTCTAATTAACTTAAATTAGTTTTCTAATTAACTTAAATTAGTTTTCTACTCTGGCCCTTTTAAGGGTCACCTATATTTTAATTTAAGTTAACTCCACTGTAGGTGAACAAAATTTGATTTGATAACCATGACTTGTTTTCTAATTAACTTAAACTTAATTGCATGGTAGTGCCCAAAATGCTTTTTCGCACTCGATTGCTCGCAATTTTTTATTTCAATCAACTCCTCCCTCTCAGAGACGGAGGACCTTTGTGAAAGTTTTCAAATGATTGCATCATACCTGAGCCTACAGCCAAGTATTCCTTCCAGAGATCTAAAACATTGATAAATGATTAAAGTTATGTCAGCTACCTATGGACATTCATATTAGAAATATAAAATTAATACACACTAACCTTTGAGTAATCGATAATGCAGAGCATTTCAAAGACATTATATATTAAACTTTGTATATATTAAACTTTGTATATATTAAACTTTGTATATATTAAACTTTGTATATATTAAACTTTGTATATATTAAAGTTTGTATATATTAAAGTTTGTATATATTAAACTTTGTATATATTAAAGTTTGTATATATTAAAGTTTGTATATATTAAACTTTGTATATATTAAACTTTGTATATATTAAACTTTGTATATATTAAAGTTTGTATATATTAAAGTTTGTATATATTAAACTTTGTATATATTAAAGTTTGTATATATTAAAGTTTGTATATATTAAAGTTTGTATATATTAAACTTTGTATATATTAAAGTTTGCATATATTAAACTTTGCATATATTAAAGTTTGTATATATTAAACTTTGTATATATTAAAGTTTGTATATATTAAAGTTTGTATATATTAAACTTTGTATATATTAAACTTTGTATATATTAAAGTTTGTATATATTAAACTTTGTATATATTAAAGTTTGTATATATTAAAGTTTGTATATATTAAACTTTGTATATATTAAACTTTGTATATATTAAAGTTTGTATATATTAAAGTTTGTATATATTAAACTTTGTATATATTAAACTTTGTATATATTAAACTTTGTATATATTAAAGTTTGTATATATTAAAGTTTGTATATATTAAACTTTGTATATATTAAACTTTGTATATATTAAACTTTGTATATATTAAAGTTTGTATATATTAAAGTTTGTATATATTAAACTTTGTATATATTAAACTTTGTATATATTAAACTTTGTATATATTAAAGTTTGTATATATTAAAGTTTGTATATATTAAACTTTGTATATATTAAACTTTGCATATATTAAACTTTGTATATATTAAACTTTGTATATATTAAAGTTTGTATATATTAAACTTTGCATATATTAAACTTTGTATATATTAAACTTTGTATATATTAAACTTTGTATATATTAAACTTTGTATATATTAAACTTTGTATATATTAAAGTTTGTATATATTAAACTTTGTATATATTAAAGTTTGCATATATTAAACTTTGCATATATTAAAGTTTGTATATATTAAAGTTTGTATATATTAAAGTTTGTATATATTAAACTTTGTATATATTAAACTTTGTATATATTAAACTTTGTATATATTAAAGTTTGTATATATTAAACTTTGTATATATTAAACTTTGCATATATTAAACTTTGTATATATTAAACTTTGTATATATTAAAGTTTGTATATATTAAACTTTGCATATATTAAACTTTGTATATATTAAACTTTGTATATATTAAACTTTGTATATATTAAACTTTGTATATATTAAACTTTGCATATATTAAACTTTGCATATATTAAACTTTGTATATATTAAACTTTGTATATATTAAAGTTTGTATATATTAAAGTTTGTATATATTAAACTTTGCATATATTAAACTTTGCATATATTAAACTTTGTATATATTAAACTTTGTATATATTAAAGTTTGTATATATTAAACTTTGTATATATTAAACTTTGCATATATTAAACTTTGTATATATTAAACTTTGTATATATTAAAGTTTGTATATATTAAACTTTGCATATATTAAACTTTGTATATATTAAACTTTGTATATATTAAACTTTGTATATATTAAACTTTGTATATATTAAACTTTGTATATATTAAACTTTGCATATATTAAACTTTGCATATATTAAACTTTGTATATATTAAACTTTGCATATATTAAACTTTGTATATATTAAACTTTGTATATATTAAAGTTTGTATATATTAAAGTTTGTATATATTAAACTTTGTATATATTAAACTTTGTATATATTAAACTTTGTATATATTAAACTTTGTATATATTAAAGTTTGTATATATTAAACTTTGTATATATTAAACTTTGTATATATTAAACTCTGCATATATTAAACTTTGCATATATTAAACTTTGTATATATTAAACTTTGTATATATTAAAGTTTGTATATATTAAACTTTGTATATATTAAACTTTGTATATATTAAACTTTGTATATATTAAACTTTGTATATATTAAACTTTGTATATATTAAACTTTGTATATATTAAAGTTTGTATATATTAAACTTTGTATATATTAAAGTTTGTATATATTAAAGTTTGTATATATTAAACTTTGTATATATTAAAGTTTGTATATATTAAAGTTTGTATATATTAAAGTTTGTATATATTAAACTTTGTATATATTAAAGTTTGCATATATTAAACTTTGCATATATTAAAGTTTGTATATATTAAACTTTGTATATATTAAAGTTTGTATATATTAAAGTTTGTATATATTAAACTTTGTATATATTAAACTTTGTATATATTAAAGTTTGTATATATTAAACTTTGTATATATTAAAGTTTGTATATATTAAAGTTTGTATATATTAAACTTTGTATATATTAAACTTTGTATATATTAAAGTTTGTATATATTAAAGTTTGTATATATTAAACTTTGTATATATTAAACTTTGTATATATTAAACTTTGTATATATTAAAGTTTGTATATATTAAAGTTTGTATATATTAAACTTTGTATATATTAAACTTTGTATATATTAAACTTTGTATATATTAAAGTTTGTATATATTAAAGTTTGTATATATTAAACTTTGTATATATTAAACTTTGTATATATTAAACTTTGTATATATTAAAGTTTGTATATATTAAAGTTTGTATATATTAAACTTTGTATATATTAAACTTTGCATATATTAAACTTTGTATATATTAAACTTTGTATATATTAAAGTTTGTATATATTAAACTTTGCATATATTAAACTTTGTATATATTAAACTTTGTATATATTAAACTTTGTATATATTAAACTTTGTATATATTAAACTTTGTATATATTAAAGTTTGTATATATTAAACTTTGTATATATTAAAGTTTGCATATATTAAACTTTGCATATATTAAAGTTTGTATATATTAAAGTTTGTATATATTAAAGTTTGTATATATTAAACTTTGTATATATTAAACTTTGTATATATTAAACTTTGTATATATTAAAGTTTGTATATATTAAACTTTGTATATATTAAACTTTGCATATATTAAACTTTGTATATATTAAACTTTGTATATATTAAAGTTTGTATATATTAAACTTTGCATATATTAAACTTTGTATATATTAAACTTTGTATATATTAAACTTTGTATATATTAAACTTTGTATATATTAAACTTTGCATATATTAAACTTTGCATATATTAAACTTTGTATATATTAAACTTTGTATATATTAAAGTTTGTATATATTAAAGTTTGTATATATTAAACTTTGCATATATTAAACTTTGCATATATTAAACTTTGTATATATTAAACTTTGTATATATTAAAGTTTGTATATATTAAACTTTGTATATATTAAACTTTGCATATATTAAACTTTGTATATATTAAACTTTGTATATATTAAAGTTTGTATATATTAAACTTTGCATATATTAAACTTTGTATATATTAAACTTTGTATATATTAAACTTTGTATATATTAAACTTTGTATATATTAAACTTTGTATATATTAAACTTTGCATATATTAAACTTTGCATATATTAAACTTTGTATATATTAAACTTTGCATATATTAAACTTTGTATATATTAAACTTTGTATATATTAAACTTTGTATATATTAAAGTTTGTATATATTAAACTTTGTATATATTAAACTTTGCATATATTAAACTTTGTATATATTAAACTTTGTATATATTAAAGTTTGTATATATTAAACTTTGTATATATTAAACTTTGTATATATTAAACTTTGCATATATTAAACTTTGCATATATTAAACTTTGTATATATTAAACTTTGTATATATTAAAGTTTGTATATATTAAACTTTGTATATATTAAACTTTGTATATATTAAACTTTGTATATATTAAACTTTGTATATATTAAACTTTGTATATATTAAACTTTGTATATATTAAAGTTTGTATATATTAAACTTTGTATATATTAAAGTTTGTATATATTAAACTTTGTATATATTAAACTTTGTATATATTAAACTTTGTATATATTAAACTTTGTATATATTAAACTTTGCATATATTAAACTTTGTATATATTAAACTTTGCATATATTAAACTTTGTATATATTAAACTTTGTATATATTAAAGTTTGTATATATTAAACTTTGTATATATTAAACTTTGCATATATTAAACTTTGTATATATTAAACTTTGTATATATTAAACTTTGTATATATTAAACTTTGCATATATTAAACTTTGCATATATTAAACTTTGTATATATTAAACTTTGCATATATTAAACTTTGTATATATTAAACTTTGCATATATTAAACTTTGTATATATTAAACTTTGCATATATTAAACTTTGTATATATTAAACTTTGTATATATTAAAGTTTGTATATATTAAACTTTGTATATATTAAACTTTGCATATATTAAACTTTGTATATATTAAACTTTGTATATATTAAAGTTTGTATATATTAAACTTTGCATATATTAAACTTTGTATATATTAAACTTTGTATATATTAAACTTTGTATATATTAAACTTTGTATATATTAAACTTTGTATATATTAAACTTTGTATATATTAGCAGCCTGTCTTTGGGGTGACACTAATGCAACCAGACGTGGTTCCCCACTAGTAGTGCCACTGCTGCAGTTAGTTGTCACCATAGAGACCCTTCTGGGGTACCACACGTAGCAACCTTCTGAAGGACTTGTGTTCGAATCAGGTTTCTTACATATTTCAGCTCAGCCTTTCCCCTTTTGTCTGCGAGGAACGACTCAGACTGTAATGTCCCCCCTCTCCCTTTCGTTGGATGCGGATCCCCTTTTTTCCATTTCTGTTCCTTTAATAGAGTATTTTGTTTCTATTTATTTATATATGAACACATGTGTATATATTAAACTTTGTATATATTGAATAGGCTTTTGTTTTTATTAGATACTGCTCAATAAATATTTATATAATATCAATATCTTTTCATGACATCTTGTTAGATTTTCTATATTAAATATTGTTTGTTTCTACCTGTAAATGTAAGACATACTTTACCTGTGAAATAATTAAATATTTGGCTTTGTTGGAAAACTGATGGAGTTTCTTTTCCATAAGATATTCAGCTTTACCTTGGCAGAAGTGACCAGGGTGAGTCTTAGCAGTACCTCCTTTGGCAGAAGTGACCAGGGTGAGTGTTAGCAGTACCTCCTTCAGTCAGGGTTGATCAACTAACTACTGGAAGGTGTTCACCCTGATGTTGGTTGCTATATTCTGGTTATTAATATTAACCAGCATCTTTAAGTTTTGAATGAATTTTTATTTTTAGATATCATCATCGCAATCGGTGTTAACTAGATCGATATCGCTTAACTTTTAACCTACGTGACATAGAACCAACTTGGCTTCTTTGATGCCACCCGGACAGGTTGGTTTGACCAGGACTGTCTGGCATGTTTTCGCTCGACCTCCCAACACCACGCCTTGCTCAACGTCGTAACCTGGGGCCTCAGCCTTTGATGTGCTTACATGTATATATATTTGAATGTGTATATATTTATAATAAAAGACAAAACTGGAAGAATTTAATAAAGTTTAACTTTTTTTTTTATTGACAACGTATATAAATGACTTTCATAGTTTTTCTTATATCATTTTCGTTACAGATGTCCTGCTCGGTCACTTGCTGTGTTGTTTGCCGCTGTGAAATTTCCTGACGAACTGTCTGTTAATAAAAAAGTTTACATATTATATAAGAATTGTGTTAATAAAAATGTTTACATATTATATATGAATTGTGTTAATAATAAAGTTTACATATTATATATGAATTGTGTTCAGCTTAATTTGCCGTGAATAAAGAAATCTTTACATATTATATACGAGTTGTGTTTACTATTTTGACGGTGAAAAGAAGAAATTAAGCCTCATGAATAGCTTCTAATCAATTCTCCTTAAAAGAAGTTATTAAACTGGGTAAGACGTAATAATTCGTATTGCAAACGGATCTAAGTCCATTATCATAGTTCGTATAAAGGGAGGTAACTTGCAAAAAAAAAAAATAAATAAAGAGTTACCTCCCTCGAACAAAGTAAGGGAGGTAACTCCAACATCATATTTCAAAGTAAGGGAGGTAACTCCATAGTTCGGATAAAGGGAGGTAACTCTTGAAAAAAACTAAAGAGTTGTCGCCCTGGAACAAATTAAGAGTCTAGAAAAAGAAACTAAGAATCTCGATGAAGTGTCTGAAAACAAATTAAGAATCTAAATGAAGTGTCTAAAAAGAAAAAAATTAAGAATCTAAATGAAGTGTCTGAAAACAAATTAAGTGTCTAAAAAGAAAAAAATTAAGAATCTAAATGAAGTGTCTGAAAAGAAATTAAGAATCTAGATGAAGTGTATGAAAACAAACTAAGAATCTAAATGAAGTGTCTGAAAAGAAATTAAGAATCTAGATGAAGTGTCTGAAAACAAATTAAGAATCTAAATGAAGTGTCTGAAAAGAAATTAAGAATCTAGATGAAGTGTCTGAAAACAAATTAAGAATCTAAATGAAGTGTCTAAAAAAAGAAACTAAGAATCTACATGAAGTGTCTGAAAAGAAATTAAGAATCTAAATGAAGTGTCTGAAAACAAATTAAGAATGTAAATGAAGTGTCTAAAACAAGAAACTAAATGAAGTGTCTAAAAAAAAAAAAAAATCTATATGAAACGGGTGTTTTTGAAAGTGTCAAAAAAAAAATCTATATGAAACGGGTGTTTTTGAAAAGTCGAAAAAAAAATCTGTATGAAATGAGTGTTTTTGAAAGTGTCAAAAAAAAAATCTATATGAAACGGGTGTTTTTGAAAAGTCGAAAAAAAAATCTATATGAGACGGGTGTTTTTGAAAAGTCGAAAAAAAAATTTATATGAAATGAGTGTTTTTGAAAGTGTCAAAAAAAAATCTATATGAAACGGGTGTTTTTGAAAAGTCGAAAAAAAAATCTATATGAAATGAGTGTTTTTGAAAAGTCGAAAAAAAAATCTATATGAAATGAGTGTTTTTGAAAGTGTCAAAAAAAAAATCTATATGAAACGGGTGTTTTTGAAAAGTCGAAAAAAAAATCTATATGAAACGGGTGTTTTTGAAAAGTCGAAAAAAAAAATCTATATGAAATGAGTGTTTTTGAAAGTGTCAAAAAAAAATCTATATGAAACGGGTGTTTTTGAAAAGTCGAAAAAAAAATCTATATGAAACGGGTGTTTTTGAAAAGTCGAAAAAAAAAATCTATATGAAACGGGTGTTTTTGAAAAGTCGAAAAAAAAATCTATATGAAATGAGTGTTTTTGAAAGTGTCAAAAAAAAAATCTATATGAAACGGGTGTTTTTGAAAAGTCGAAAAAAAAATCTATATGAAACGGGTGTTTTTGAAAAGTCGAAAAAAAAAATCTATATGAAACGGGTGTTTTTGAAAAGTCGAAAAAAAAATCTATATGAAATGAGTGTTTTTGAAAGTGTCAAAAAAAAAATCTATATGAAACGGGTGTTTTTGAAAAGTCGAAAAAAAAATCTATATGAAACGGGTGTTTTTGAAAAGTCGAAAAAAAATTCTATATGAAATGAGTGTTTTTGAAAGTGTCAAAAAAAAATCTATATGAAACGGGTGTTTTTGAAAAGTCGAAAAAAAAATCTATATGAAATGAGTGTTTTTGAAAAGTCGAAAAAAAAATCTATATGAAATGAGTGTTTTTGAAAGTGTCAAAAAAAAAATCTATATGAAACGGGTGTTTTTGAAAAGTCGAAAAAAAAATCTATATGAAATGAGTGTTTTTGAAAGTGTCAAAAAAAAATCTATATGAAACGGGTGTTTTTGAAAAGTCGAAAAAAAAATCTATATGAAACGAGTGTTTTTGAAAAGTCGAAAACAAATTCTATATTAAATTAGTGTTTCTGAAAAGTCGAGAAGAAGAATTCCATGTGAAATGCGTTCAAAATGTCCAAAATAAATCTATTTGAAAAGTCGAAAAATCTAAATCAATTCTTAAAATCAAAATGAATTCTTAAAATCAAGGGAGGTAAAATCCAAGGGGAGATAATCGAGGTTTTTTTTAGCAAAAAAATTCTCCGAGGTGGTCTGGGACGGGCCAGTATCTACGTACCGGCCCAGACAGTCCCAGGCCCTTTTAGCAGTCGCACGCCACTACGAAACGAACGTCAGTCACTGGGACCGGCGATACGAGACGCAGCTCGCGCGCCACCTCGAAGGCCGCAATTCTACTGAGTTCCAAACACATACTTATAGGTACTTTTCACAATTTTTGTTTAAAAAAAAATAAACGAAACGAAGGGAGGTAATTTGGGGTTCTGAGTAGAGATATTTCTACAAGAAACTTATTAGCGCATTGGTGGTACTGAGACGATGAGGGATTCGACCTCTGAACCTTTTTGTCTCTATAAATTATGAAATTATATTCATAAAAAATATCGTCTTCAGACCAACGCACTAACAATTTTCTCATGAAAATCTCTATTCCGAACGAATTACCTCCATTCATTTCGTTTATATTTTTTTCTTCAATAAATAATTAAAAATATAGATTACTTACCTCTATACTGACGCCAGGACCGCTACATTTATTAGGGAGACGCATATAGACATATACGTACATGTGCATATATATATATATAAACTTTTACATATTTATTAAAATAACATATTAAAGTTTAAGCAAAGAATCGCTGTTTTCACCCTTAACGGGATCTTCTGAAATTCTACGGTTCTTATATATTTGATATCTATATTTATCCTTATCGAGCCCTCTTCAGATTTTAGTCCTCATATTTATTATTATTACTAAATTTATATATACACTATAGGCACTGAGCTGGTCAGCCGCAAGGTGTGAGCCTCGCATGCTGGAACGGCTCTTCCAGGGCATCTCTCACACCATCCTCCGGGGCTGTGGGGCGGCCAACGCAAAGGACCCCATTTGCTCATCATAGTGAGAGAACCGGAGGCGATGACAGTGGGAGTTTGGTTCCTCTGTGTTAGGACCTGGTGTACATGAGAGATGGGGAGGGTGTGAGAGACAGAGGCGATGAAGTTTGGTTCCCCTGTGTTAGGACCTGGTGTACATGAGAGATGGGGAGGGTGTGAGAGACAGAGGCGATGAAGTTTGGTTCCTTTGTGTTCGAACCTGGTGTACATGAGGGATGGGGAGAGACAGATGTGATGACAGTGGGCGTTGGGTTCCTCTGTGTTCGGAACTGGTGTACATCTGTGTATATTTTTACACTATCAACCCTTTTTTTCTTCCACTTATTCTCCAGACTTTCGCTCAGAACAACAAAGACAAGTGTTTATATATACAACTAACAATCTTCTCATGAAAATCTATATTCCGAACGAAATACATCCATTCACTTCATTTATATTTTTTTCTTCAATTAATAATTAAAAATATAGATTACTTACCTCCGTACTGACACCAGTCTCGCTACATTTATTAGGAAGACATATCCAAAATATAAATGCTGTAAAAATGGGGCTCGATAATGTAGTCGGCGGTGGGTTAATTAGGTAAATATCCATCTGGAAATATTGCTCCTTGAAGGGCCACACTAGGCGGGCCAGTCTCCCAGAGAAGTTCCAGACCAAAGGTAATCCAAGGCGTGTCGAAAAAAACATGAGTTCTTCGAATCAAGGGAGGTAATATCCAAGGGGAGATAAGTCACATTAAAAAAAACAAAAACATTTTTTTTCTTTTAGTAATAAGTCTGTGAATTAACTTCAAGTTGGTCTGGGACGGACCAGCATCTACGTGTCGACTCAGATAGTCCCAGGCCCACTTGGCAATATACACACACACACATATATATATAAATATATACACACACCCTTAATATGGCCGTATGAGATCATATGAGAAGTATACACCCTTAAACTGTTTCTTTCACCCTCTAACCTGGTATTGACCAGGGTTTAGCTGGCCGTAGGATATCTTATGACAACTACACACCCTTAAACTGCTTGAATCACTCTCTAGCCTGGCATTGACCAGGGTTTAGCTGGCCGGAGGAGATCCTATGAGAAGTACACACCCTTAAACTGCTTCTTTCTCCCCTTTAACCTGGTATTGACCAGGGTTTAACTGTCTGTAGTAGATCCTAAACTGCTTCTATCGTCTACTAACCAGATGTTGACCATAGATTTAAAGAAAATATAGAAAGATTGCAGAGACTGGTCAGTGGCAGAAATGAAATAAGAAATTTTCTAAAGAAAAAACACGTCTCTCGTTGATGCTGGCGTTTTGTGTTAGATGATGTTGTTTTAAAAGGCAGTGATTGAACGTGTCTAGCTGAAAAGGAAGACAAATTGTTTAGTATATAAGGCTGTACATGTGGGTTTATTATTCATCTGTACGGAGCTAAGAGGATATGTAAGTATAAGAGTGTGTGTGTAAGTATGAAGCTATAAGCATGTGTCTCTGTGTTAGTTGTTGGTCCATTCAGAGCAGTGAAATAAAGTGTACAAGGGTTTATTTTTGTTGATCTTTTTAAGCATGTGTATTTCTGACCATATAAATATATAAATTTGAGTATATGTTAGTTAATTACATTGTAAAGCACTCAATGGAGTGCGCAACTGATGAGGTGATAGCCTCGCAACCTCTACTGAGGTCATCTCTCACCACCTCTGCCAAGGTCTACCTCTACTGTGACTTCCTTCCACTGGGATTTCATGGCACATCTTCACCCAAGAGTCATTATTCTTTCTGCTGTAACTGGTCGCTCATACTGATGTTAAGGTAGTGTTCTCAAAATAAATACTTTCAAAATCTCATAGATTCGATATTATGGGAGATAAAGCCTTTACCATGAAAATAGAATAGTATATATAATGTGAATGCTAAAGGGTTAAAACGTTTCTTTCACCTTCTAACCTGGCATTGACTATGGTTTAGCTGGCCTTGGGAGATCTTATAGGAAGTACACAGCCTTAAATGGCTTCTTTCACATTCTTACCTGGCGTTCATCAGTCGTCTCTCTTGCACGTCACCTCAGATTCCTCTTAAACCTAGGTCTACCTCTACTGCAGCCTTCCTACGAGTGGCTGGTTTGAACAGAAAGAGGCGAGAGAATTCTGGCCAGATATGGCTGGTTTGAACAGAAAGAGGTGAGAGAATTCTGGCCAAATATGGCTGGTTTGAACAGAAAGAGGTGAGAGAATTCTGGCCAGATATGGCTGGTTTGAAGAGAAAGAAGTGAGAGAATTCTGGCCAGATACAGCTGGTTTGAACAGAAAGAGGTGAGAGAATTCTGGCCAGATATGGCTGGCTTGAACAGAAAGAAGTGAGAGAATTCTGGCCAGATATGGCTGGTTTGAACAGAAAGAGGTGAGAGAATTCTGGCCAGATATGGCTGGTTTGAAGAGAAAGAAGTGAGAGAATTCTGGCCAGATACAGCTGGTTTGAACAGAAAGAGGTGAGAGAATTCTGGCCAGATATGGCTGGCTTGAACAGAAAGAAGTGAGAGAATTCTGGCCAGATACAGCTGGTTTGAACAGAAAGAGGTGAGAGAATTGTGGCCAGATATGGCTGGCTTGAACAGAAAGAAGTGAGAGAATTCTGGCCAGATATGGCTGGCTTGAACAGAAAGAAGTGAGAGAATTCTGGCCAGATATGGCTGGCTTGAACAGAAAGAGGTGAGAGAATTCTGGCCAGATATGGCTGGTTTGAACAGAAAGAGGGGAGAGAATTCTGGCCAGATACAGCTGGTTTGAACAGAAAGAGGGGAGAGAATTCTGGCCAGATACAGCTGGTTTGAACAGAAAGAGGGGAGAGAATTCTGGCCAGATACAGCTGGTTTGAACAGAAAGAGGGGAGAGAATTCTGGCCAGATACAGCTGATTTGAACAGAAAGAGGGGAGAGAATTCTGGCCAGATACAGCTGGTTTGAACAGAAAGAGGGGAGAGAATTCTGGCTGGTTTGAATAGAAAGAAGTGAGAGAATTCTGGCCAGATACAGCTGGTTTGAACAGATAGAAGTGAGAGAATTCTGGCCAGGGTTTATCTAGCTGTAGGAGGTACTATAGGACATATACACCCCCTCACCTGGTATTGACCAGGGTTTATCTAGCTGTAGGATGTACTATAGGACATATACACCCCCTCATCTGGGATTGACCAGGGTTTATCTAGCTATAGGAGGTACTATAGGACATATACACCCCCTCACCTGGTATTGACCAGGGTTTATCTAGCTGTAGGAGGTACTATAGGACATATACACCCTCTCACCTGGTATTGACCAAGGTTTATCTAGCTGTAGGAGGTACTATAGGACATATACACCCTCTAACCTGGTATTGACCAGGATTTATCTAGCTGTAGGAGATACTATAGGACATATACACCCTCTCACCTGGTATTGACCAGGGTTTATCTAGCTGTAGGAGGTACTATAGGACATATACACCACTCACCTGGTATTGACCAGGGTTTATCTAGCTGTAGGAGATCCTATAGGACATATACACCCCCTAACCTGGTACTATCGGACATATACACCCTCTCACCTGGTATTGACCAGGGTTTATCTAGCTGTAGGAGGTACTATAGGACATACACCCTCTCACCTGGTATTGACCAGGGTTTATCTAGCTGTAGGAGATACTATAGGACATACGCCTTCTCATCTGGTATTGACCAGGGTTTATCTAGCTGTAGGAGGTACTATAGGACATATACACCCTCTCACCTGGTATTGACCAGGGTTTATCTAGCTGTAGGAGATACTATAGGACATATACACCCTCTCACCTGGTATTAACCAAGGTTTATCTAGCTGTAGGAGGTACTATAGGACATACACCCTCTCACCTGGTATTGACCAGGGTTTATCTAGCTGTAGGAGGTACTATAGGACATATACACCCTCTCACCTGGTATTGACCAGGGTTTATCTAGCTGTAGGAGATACTATAGGACATATACACCCTCTCACCTGGTATTGACCAGGGTTTATCTAGCTGTAGGAGATACTATAGGACATATACACCCTCTCACCTGGTATTGACCAGGGTTTATCTAGCTGTAGGAGGTACTATAGGACATATACACCCTCTCACCTGGTATTGACCAGGGTTTATCTAGCTGTAGGAGGTACTATAGGACATATACACCCTCTCACCTGGTATTTACCAGGGTTTATCTAGCTGTAGGAGGTACTATAGGACATATACACCCTCTCACCTGGTATTGACCAGGGTTTATCTAGCTGTAGGAGATACTATAGGACATATACACCCTCTCACCTGGTATTGACCAGGGTTTATCTAGCTGTAGGAGATACTATAGGACATATACACCCCTCACCTGGTATTGACCAGGGTTTATCTAGCTGTAGGAGATCCTATAGGACATATACACCCCTCACCTGGTATTGACCAGGGTTTATCTAGCTGTAGGAGATACTATAGGACATATACACCCTCTCACCTGGTATTGACCAGGGTTTATCTAGCTGTAGGAGGTACTATAGGAACATATACACCCTCTAACCTGGTATTGACCAGGGTTTATCTAGCTGTAGGAGGTACTATAGGACATATACACCCTCTCACCTGGTATTGACCAGGGTTTATCTAGCTGTAGGAGATACTATAGGACATATACACCCTCTCACCTGGTATTGACCAGGGTTTATCTAGCTGTAGGAGGTACTATAGGACATATACACCACTCACCTGGTATTGACCAGGGTTTATCTAGCTGTAAGATGTACTATAGGACATATACACCCCCTCACCTGGTATTGACCAGGGGTCTATCTAGCTGTAGGAGGTACTATAGGACATATACACCCTCTCACCTGGTATTGACCAGGGTTTATCTAGCTGTAGGAGGTACTATAGGACATATACACCCCCTCACCTGGTATTGACCAGGGTCTATCTAGCTGTAGGAGGTACTATAGGACATATACACCCTCTCACCTGGTATTGACCAGGGTTTATCTAGCTGTAGGAGATACTATAGGACATATACACCCTCTCACCTGGTATTGACCAGGGTTTATCTAGCTGTAGGAGATCCTATAGGACATATACCCCCTCACCTGGTATTGACCAGGGTTTATCTAGCTGTAGGAGATCCTATAGGACATATACCCCCTAACCTGGTATTGACCAGGGTTTATCTTGCTGTAGGAGGTACTATAGGACATATACACCCTCTAACCTGGTATTAACCAAGGTTTATCTAGCTGTAGGAGATACTATAGGACATATACACCCTCTCACCTGGTATTGACCAAGGTTTATCTAGCTGTAGGAGGTACTATAGGACATATACACCCTCTCACCTGGTATTGACCAGGGTTTATCTAGCTGTAGGAGATCCTATAGGACATATACCCCCTCACCTGGTATTGACCAGGGTTTATCTAGCTGTAGGAGATCCTATAGGACATATACCCCCTAACCTGGTATTGACCAGGGTTTATCTTGCTGTAGGAGGTACTATAGGACATATACACCCTCTAACCTGGTATTAACCAAGGTTTATCTAGCTGTAGGAGATACTATAGGACATATACACCCTCTCACCTGGTATTGACCAAGGTTTATCTAGCTGTAGGAGGTACTATAGGACATATACACCCTCTCACCTGGTATTGACCAGGGTTTATCTAGCTGTAGGAGATCCTATAGGACATATACACCCCTCACCTGGTATTGACCAGGGTCTATCTAGCTGTAAGAGGTACTATAGGACATATACACCCTCTCACCTGGTATTGACCAGGGTTTATCTAGCTGTAGGAGGTACTATAGGACATATACACCCTCTCACCTGGTATTGACCAGGATTTATCTAGCTGTATGAGGTACTATAGGACATATACACCCTCTCACCTGGTATTGACCAGGGTTTATCTAGCTGTAGGAGGTACTATAGGACATATACACCCTCTCACCTGGTATTTACCAGGGTTTATCTAGCTGTAGGAGGTACTATAGGACATATACACCCTCTCACCTGGTATTGACCAGGATTTATCTAGCTGTAGGAGATACTATAGGACATATACACCCTCTCACCTGGTATTGACCAGGCTTTATCTAGCTGTATGAGGTACTATAGGACATATACACCCTCTCACCTGGTATTTACCAGGGTTTATCTAGCTGTAGGAGGTACTATAGGACATATACACCCCTCACCTGGTATTGACCAGGATTTATCTAGCTGTAGGAGATACTATAGGACATATACACCCCCTCATCTGGTATTGACCAGGGTTTATCTAGCTGTAGGAGGTACTATAGGACATATACACCCCCTCACCTGGTATTGACCAGGGTTTATCTAGCTGTAGGAGGTACTATAGGACATATACACCCTCTCACCTGGTATTGACCAGGATTTATCTAGCTGTAGGAGATACTATAGGACATATACACCCTCTCACCTGGTATTGACCAGGGTTTATCTAGCTGTAGGAGATACTATAGGACATATACACCCTCTCACCTGGTATTGACCAGGCTTTATCTAGCTGTAGGAGGTACTATAGGACATATACACCCCCTCACCTGGTATTGACCAGGGTCTATCTAGCTGTAAGAGGTACTATAGGACATATACACCCTCTCACCTGGTATTGACCAGGGTTTATCTAGCTGTAAGAGGTACTATAGGACATATACACCCTCTCACCTGGTATTGACCAGGATTTATCTAGCTGTAGGAGATACTATAGGACATATACACCCTCACCTGGTATTGACCAGGGTTTATCTAGCTGTAGGAGGTACTATAGGACATATACAACCCTCACCTGGTATTGACCAGGATTTATCTAGCTGTAGGAGATACTATAGGACATATACACCCCCTCACCTGGTATTGACCAGGGTCTATCTAGCTGTAGGAGATACTATAGGACATATACACCCTCTCACCTGGTATTGACCAGGGTTTATCTAGCTGTAGGAGGTACTATAGGACATATACACCCCCTCACCTGGTATTGACCAGGATTTATCTAGCTGTAGGAGATACTATAGGACATGTACACCCCCTCACCTGGTATTGACCAGGGTTTATCTAGCTGTAGGAGGTACTATAGGACATATACACCCCCTCACCTGGTATTGACCAGGGTTTATCTAGCTGTAGGAGGTACTATAGGACATATACACCCTCTCACCTGGTATTGACCAGGATTTATCTAGCTGTAGGAGATACTATAGGACATATACACCCTCTCACCTGGTATTGACCAGGCTTTATCTAGCTGTAAGAGGTACTATAGGACATATACACCCTCTCACCTGGTATTGACCAGGGTTTATCTAGCTGTAAGATGTACTATAGGACATATACACCCCCTCACCTGGTATTGACCAGAGTCTATCTAGCTGTAGGAGGTACTATAGGACATATACACCCTCTCACCTGGTATTGACCAGGGTTTATCTAGCTGTAGGAGGTACTATAGGACATATACACCCTCTCACCTGGTATTGACCAGGGTCTATCTAGCTGTAGGAGATACTATAGGACATATACACCCTCTCACCTGGTATTGACCAGGGTCTATCTAGCTGTAAGAGGTACTATAGGACATATACACCCTCACCTGGTATTGACCAGGGTTTATCTAGCTGTAGGAGGTACTATAGGACATATACACCCTCTCACCTGGTATTGACCAGGGTTTATCTAGCTGTAAGAGGTACTATAGGACATATACACCCTCTCACCTGGTATTGACCAGGGTTTATCTAGCTGTAAGAGGTACTATAGGACATATACCCCCTCTCACCTGGTATTGACCAGGGTTTATCTAGCTGTAAGAGGTACTATAGGACATATACACCCTCTCACCTGGTATTGACCAGGATTTATCTAGCTGTAGGAGATACTATAGGACATATACACCCTCACCTGGTATTGACCAGGGTTTATCTAGCTGTAGGAGGTACTATAGGACATATACACCCTCTAACCTGGTATTAACCAAGGTTTATCTAGCTGTAGGAGGTACTATAGGACATATACACCCCCTCACCTGGTATTGACCAGGGTTTATCTAGCTGTAGGAGATACTATAGGACATATACACCCTCTCACCTGGTATTGACCAGGGTTTATCTAGCTGTAGGAGATCCTATAGGACATATACACCACTCACCTGGTATTGACTCGGGTTTATCTAGCTGTAGGAGGTACTATAGGACATATACACCCCCTAACCTGGCATTGACCAGGGTTTATCTAGCTGTAGGAGGTACTATAGGACATATACACCACTCACCTGGTATTGACTCGGGTTTATCTAGCTGTAGGAGATCCTATAGGACATATACACCCTAACCTGGTACTATCGGACATATACACCCTAAGCTGGTATTGACCAGGGTTTATCTAGCTGTAGGAGGTACTATAGGACATATACACCCTAAGCTGGTATTGACCAGGGTTTATCTAGCTGTAGGAGGTACTATAGGACATATACACCCTCTCACCTGGTATTGACCAGGGTTTATCTAGCTGTAGGAGGTACTATAGGACATATACACCCCCTCACCTGGTATTGACCAGGGTCTATCTAGCTGTAAGAGGTACTATAGGACATATACACCCTCTCACCTGGTATTGACCAGGGTTTATCTAGCTGTAGGAGATACTATAGGACATATACACCCTCACCTGGTATTGACCAGGGTTTATCTAGCTGTAGGAGGTACTATAGGACATATACACCCTCTCACCTGGTATTGACCAGGATTTATCTAGCTGTAGGAGATACTATAGGACATATACACCCTCACCTGGTATTGACCAGGGTTTATCTAGCTGTAGGAGATACTATAGGACATATACACCACTCACCTGGTATTGACTCGGGTTTATCTAGCTGTAGGAGATCCTATAGGACATATACACCCCTTAACCTGGTACTATCGGACATATACACCCTCTCACCTGGTATTGACCAGGGTTTATCTAGCTGTAGGAGGTACTATAGGACATATACACCCCTCACCTGGTATTTACCAGGGTTTATCTAGCTGTAGGAGGTACTATAGGACATATACACCCCTCACCTGGTATTGACCAGGGTTTATCTAGCTGTAGGAGGTACTATAGGACATATAGACCCCTCACCTGGTATTGACCAGGGTTTATCTAGCTGTAGGAGATACTATAGGACATATACACCCTCTCACCTGGTATTGACCAGGGTTTATCTAGCTGTAAGATGTACTATAGGACATATACACCCCCTCACCTGGTATTGACCAGGGTCTATCTAGCTGTAGGAGATACTATAGGACATATACACCCTCTCACCTGGTATTGACCAGGGTTTATCTAGCTGTAGGAGGTACTATAGGACATATACACCCCCTCACCTGGTATTGACCAGGATTTATCTAGCTGTAGGAGATACTATAGGACATGTACACCCCCTCACCTGGTATTGACCAGGGTTTATCTAGCTGTAGGAGGTACTATAGGACATATACACCCCCTCACCTGGTATTGACCAGGGTTTATCTAGCTGTAGGAGGTACTATAGGACATATACACCCTCTCACCTGGTATTTACCAGGGTTTATCTAGCTGTAGGAGGTACTATAGGACATATACACCCCTCACCTGGTATTGACCAGGGTTTATCTAGCTGTAGGAGATACTATAGGACATATACACCCTCTCACCTGGTATTGACCAGGGTTTATCTAGCTGTAAGATGTACTATAGGACATATACACCCCCTCACCTGGTATTGACCAGGGTCTATCTAGCTGTAGGAGATACTATAGGACATATACACCCTCTCACCTGGTATTGACCAGGGTTTATCTAGCTGTAGGAGGTACTATAGGACATATACACCCCCTCACCTGGTATTGACCAGGATTTATCTAGCTGTAGGAGATACTATAGGACATGTACACCCCCTCACCTGGTATTGACCAGGGTTTATCTAGCTGTAGGAGGTACTATAGGACATATACACCCCCTCACCTGGTATTGACCAGGGTTTATCTAGCTGTAGGAGGTACTATAGGACATATACACCCTCTCACCTGGTATTTACCAGGGTTTATCTAGCTGTAGGAGGTACTATAGGACATATACACCCTCTCACCTGGTATTGACCAGGATTTATCTAGCTGTAGGAGATACTATAGGACATATACACCCTCTCACCTGGTATTGACCAGGCTTTATCTAGCTGTATGAGGTACTATAGGACATATACACCCTCTCACCTGGTATTTACCAGGGTTTATCTAGCTGTAGGAGGTACTATAGGACATATACACCCCTCACCTGGTATTGACCAGGATTTATCTAGCTGTAGGAGATACTATAGGACATATACACCCCCTCATCTGGTATTGACCAGGGTTTATCTAGCTGTAGGAGGTACTATAGGACATATACACCCCCTCACCTGGTATTGACCAGGGTTTATCTAGCTGTAGGAGGTACTATAGGACATATACACCCTCTCACCTGGTATTGACCAGGATTTATCTAGCTGTAGGAGATACTATAGGACATATACACCCTCTCACCTGGTATTGACCAGGGTTTATCTAGCTGTAGGAGATACTATAGGACATATACACCCTCTCACCTGGTATTGACCAGGCTTTATCTAGCTGTAGGAGGTACTATAGGACATATACACCCCCTCACCTGGTATTGACCAGGGTCTATCTAGCTGTAAGAGGTACTATAGGACATATACACCCTCTCACCTGGTATTGACCAGGGTTTATCTAGCTGTAAGAGGTACTATAGGACATATACACCCTCTCACCTGGTATTGACCAGGATTTATCTAGCTGTAGGAGATACTATAGGACATATACACCCTCACCTGGTATTGACCAGGGTTTATCTAGCTGTAGGAGGTACTATAGGACATATACAACCCTCACCTGGTATTGACCAGGATTTATCTAGCTGTAGGAGATACTATAGGACATATACACCCCCTCACCTGGTATTGACCAGGGTCTATCTAGCTGTAGGAGATACTATAGGACATATACACCCTCTCACCTGGTATTGACCAGGGTTTATCTAGCTGTAGGAGGTACTATAGGACATATACACCCCCTCACCTGGTATTGACCAGGATTTATCTAGCTGTAGGAGATACTATAGGACATGTACACCCCCTCACCTGGTATTGACCAGGGTTTATCTAGCTGTAGGAGGTACTATAGGACATATACACCCCCTCACCTGGTATTGACCAGGGTTTATCTAGCTGTAGGAGGTACTATAGGACATATACACCCTCTCACCTGGTATTGACCAGGATTTATCTAGCTGTAGGAGATACTATAGGACATATACACCCTCTCACCTGGTATTGACCAGGCTTTATCTAGCTGTAAGAGGTACTATAGGACATATACACCCTCTCACCTGGTATTGACCAGGGTTTATCTAGCTGTAAGATGTACTATAGGACATATACACCCCCTCACCTGGTATTGACCAGAGTCTATCTAGCTGTAGGAGGTACTATAGGACATATACACCCTCTCACCTGGTATTGACCAGGGTTTATCTAGCTGTAGGAGGTACTATAGGACATATACACCCTCTCACCTGGTATTGACCAGGGTCTATCTAGCTGTAGGAGATACTATAGGACATATACACCCTCTCACCTGGTATTGACCAGGGTCTATCTAGCTGTAAGAGGTACTATAGGACATATACACCCTCACCTGGTATTGACCAGGGTTTATCTAGCTGTAGGAGGTACTATAGGACATATACACCCTCTCACCTGGTATTGACCAGGGTTTATCTAGCTGTAAGAGGTACTATAGGACATATACACCCTCTCACCTGGTATTGACCAGGGTTTATCTAGCTGTAAGAGGTACTATAGGACATATACCCCCTCTCACCTGGTATTGACCAGGGTTTATCTAGCTGTAAGAGGTACTATAGGACATATACACCCTCTCACCTGGTATTGACCAGGATTTATCTAGCTGTAGGAGATACTATAGGACATATACACCCTCACCTGGTATTGACCAGGGTTTATCTAGCTGTAGGAGGTACTATAGGACATATACACCCTCTAACCTGGTATTAACCAAGGTTTATCTAGCTGTAGGAGGTACTATAGGACATATACACCCCCTCACCTGGTATTGACCAGGGTTTATCTAGCTGTAGGAGATACTATAGGACATATACACCCTCTCACCTGGTATTGACCAGGGTTTATCTAGCTGTAGGAGATCCTATAGGACATATACACCACTCACCTGGTATTGACTCGGGTTTATCTAGCTGTAGGAGGTACTATAGGACATATACACCCCCTAACCTGGCATTGACCAGGGTTTATCTAGCTGTAGGAGGTACTATAGGACATATACACCACTCACCTGGTATTGACTCGGGTTTATCTAGCTGTAGGAGATCCTATAGGACATATACACCCTAACCTGGTACTATCGGACATATACACCCTAAGCTGGTATTGACCAGGGTTTATCTAGCTGTAGGAGGTACTATAGGACATATACACCCTAAGCTGGTATTGACATATACACCCTCTCACCTGGTATTGACCAGGCTTTATCTAGCTGTATGAGGTACTATAGGACATATACACCCTCTCACCTGGTATTTACCAGGGTTTATCTAGCTGTAGGAGGTACTATAGGACATATACACCCCTCACCTGGTATTGACCAGGATTTATCTAGCTGTAGGAGATACTATAGGACATATACACCCCCTCATCTGGTATTGACCAGGGTTTATCTAGCTGTAGGAGGTACTATAGGACATATACACCCCCTCACCTGGTATTGACCAGGGTTTATCTAGCTGTAGGAGGTACTATAGGACATATACACCCTCTCACCTGGTATTGACCAGGATTTATCTAGCTGTAGGAGATACTATAGGACATATACACCCTCTCACCTGGTATTGACCAGGGTTTATCTAGCTGTAGGAGATACTATAGGACATATACACCCTCTCACCTGGTATTGACCAGGCTTTATCTAGCTCTAGGAGGTACTATAGGACATATACACCCCCTCACCTGGTATTGACCAGGGTCTATCTAGCTGTAAGAGGTACTATAGGACATATACACCCTCTCACCTGGTATTGACCAGGGTTTATCTAGCTGTAAGAGGTACTATAGGACATATACACCCTCTCACCTGGTATTGACCAGGATTTATCTAGCTGTAGGAGATACTATAGGACATATACACCCTCACCTGGTATTGACCAGGGTTTATCTAGCTGTAGGAGGTACTATAGGACATATACAACCCTCACCTGGTATTGACCAGGATTTATCTAGCTGTAGGAGATACTATAGGACATATACACCCCCTCACCTGGTATTGACCAGGGTCTATCTAGCTGTAGGAGATACTATAGGACATATACACCCTCTCACCTGGTATTGACCAGGGTTTATCTAGCTGTAGGAGGTACTATAGGACATATACACCCCCTCACCTGGTATTGACCAGGATTTATCTAGCTGTAGGAGATACTATAGGACATGTACACCCCCTCACCTGGTATTGACCAGGGTTTATCTAGCTGTAGGAGGTACTATAGGACATATACACCCCCTCACCTGGTATTGACCAGGGTTTATCTAGCTGTAGGAGGTACTATAGGACATATACACCCTCTCACCTGGTATTGACCAGGATTTATCTAGCTGTAGGAGATACTATAGGACATATACACCCTCTCACCTGGTATTGACCAGGCTTTATCTAGCTGTAAGAGGTACTATAGGACATATACACCCTCTCACCTGGTATTGACCAGGGTTTATCTAGCTGTAAGATGTACTATAGGACATATACACCCCCTCACCTGGTATTGACCAGAGTCTATCTAGCTGTAGGAGGTACTATAGGACATATACACCCTCTCACCTGGTATTGACCAGGGTTTATCTAGCTGTAGGAGGTACTATAGGACATATACACCCTCTCACCTGGTATTGACCAGGGTCTATCTAGCTGTAGGAGATACTATAGGACATATACACCCTCTCACCTGGTATTGACCAGGGTCTATCTAGCTGTAAGAGGTACTATAGGACATATACACCCTCACCTGGTATTGACCAGGGTTTATCTAGCTGTAGGAGGTACTATAGGACATATACACCCTCTCACCTGGTATTGACCAGGGTTTATCTAGCTGTAAGAGGTACTATAGGACATATACACCCTCTCACCTGGTATTGACCAGGGTTTATCTAGCTGTAAGAGGTACTATAGGACATATACCCCCTCTCACCTGGTATTGACCAGGGTTTATCTAGCTGTAAGAGGTACTATAGGACATATACACCCTCTCACCTGGTATTGACCAGGATTTATCTAGCTGTAGGAGATACTATAGGACATATACACCCTCACCTGGTATTGACCAGGGTTTATCTAGCTGTAGGAGGTACTATAGGACATATACACCCTCTAACCTGGTATTAACCAAGGTTTATCTAGCTGTAGGAGGTACTATAGGACATATACACCCCCTCACCTGGTATTGACCAGGGTTTATCTAGCTGTAGGAGATACTATAGGACATATACACCCTCTCACCTGGTATTGACCAGGGTTTATCTAGCTGTAGGAGATCCTATAGGACATATACACCACTCACCTGGTATTGACTCGGGTTTATCTAGCTGTAGGAGGTACTATAGGACATATACACCCCCTAACCTGGCATTGACCAGGGTTTATCTAGCTGTAGGAGGTACTATAGGACATATACACCACTCACCTGGTATTGACTCGGGTTTATCTAGCTGTAGGAGATCCTATAGGACATATACACCCTAACCTGGTACTATCGGACATATACACCCTAAGCTGGTATTGACCAGGGTTTATCTAGCTGTAGGAGGTACTATAGGACATATACACCCTAAGCTGGTATTGACCAGGGTTTATCTAGCTGTAGGAGGTACTATAGGACATATACACCCTCTCACCTGGTATTGACCAGGGTTTATCTAGCTGTAGGAGGTACTATAGGACATATACACCCCCTCACCTGGTATTGACCAGGGTCTATCTAGCTGTAAGAGGTACTATAGGACATATACACCCTCTCACCTGGTATTGACCAGGGTTTATCTAGCTGTAGGAGATACTATAGGACATATACACCCTCACCTGGTATTGACCAGGGTTTATCTAGCTGTAGGAGGTACTATAGGACATATACACCCTCTCACCTGGTATTGACCAGGATTTATCTAGCTGTAGGAGATACTATAGGACATATACACCCTCACCTGGTATTGACCAGGGTTTATCTAGCTGTAGGAGATACTATAGGACATATACACCACTCACCTGGTATTGACTCGGGTTTATCTAGCTGTAGGAGATCCTATAGGACATATACACCCCTTAACCTGGTACTATCGGACATATACACCCTCTCACCTGGTATTGACCAGGGTTTATCTAGCTGTAGGAGGTACTATAGGACATATACACCCCTCACCTGGTATTTACCAGGGTTTATCTAGCTGTAGGAGGTACTATAGGACATATACACCCCTCACCTGGTATTGACCAGGGTTTATCTAGCTGTAGGAGGTACTATAGGACATATACACCCCTCACCTGGTATTGACCAGGGTTTATCTAGCTGTAGGAGATACTATAGGACATATACACCCTCTCACCTGGTAGTGACCAGGGTTTATCTAGCTGTAGGAGATACTATAGGACATATACACCACTCACCTGGTATTGACTCGGGTTTATCTAGCTGTAGGAGGTACTATAGGACATATACACCCTCTCACCTGGTATTGACCAGGGTTTATCTAGCTGTAGGAGATACTATAGGACATATACACCCTCTCACCTGGTATTGACCAGGGTTTATCTAGCTGTAGGAGATACTATAGGACATATACACCCCCTCACCTGGTATTGACCAGGGTTTATCTAGCTGTAGGAGGTATTATAGGACATATACACCCTCTTACCTGGTTTTGACCAGGATTTATCTAGCTGTAGGAGGTACTATAGGACATATACACCCTCTCACCTGGTAGTGACCAGGGTTTATGTAGCTGTAGGAGGTACTATAGGACATGTACACCCTCTCACCTGGTATTGACCAGGGTTTATCTAGCTGTAGGAGGTACTATAGGACATATACACCCCTTAACCTGGTACTATCGGACATATACACCCCCTCACCTGGTATTGACCAGGGTTTATTTAGCTGTAGGAGATACTATAGGACATATACACCCTAACCTGGTATTGACCAGGGTTTATCTAGCTGTAGGAGGTACTATAGGACATATACACCCTCTCACCTGGTATTGACCAGGGTTTATCTAGCTGTAGGAGGTACTATAGGACATATACACCCTAACCTGGTATTGACCAGGGTTTATCTAGCTGTAGGAGATACTATAGGACATATACACCCCTCACCTGGTATTGACCAGGATTTATCTAGCTGTAGGAGGTACTATAGGACATATACACCCCTCACCTGGTATTGACCAGGATTTATCTAGCTGTAGGAGGTACTATAGGACATATACACCCCTCACCTGGTATTGACCAGGATTTATCTAGCTGTAGGAGGTACTATAGGACATATACCCCCTAACCTGGTATTGACCAGGGTTTATCTAGCTGTATGAGGTACTATAGGACATATACACCCCCTAACCTGGTACTATAGGACATATACACCCCCTCACCTGGTATTGACCAGGGTTTATCTAGCTGTAGGAGGTACTATAGGACATATACACCCTCTCACCTGGTATTGACCAGGGTTTATCTAGCTGTAGGAGGTACTATAGGACATACACCCTCACCTGGTATTGACCAGGGTTTATCTAGCTGTAGGTGATACTATAGGACATATACACCCTCTCACCTGGTATTGACCAGGGTTTATCTAGCTGTAGGAGATACTATAGGACATATACACCCTAACCTGGTATTGACCAGGGTTTATCTAGCTGTAGGAGGTACTATAGGACATATACACCCTCTCACCTGGTATTGACCAGGGTTTATCTAGCTGTAGGAGATACTATAGGACATATACACCCTCTCACCTGGTATTGACCAGGGTTTATCTAACTGTAGGAGATACTATAGGACATATACACCCTCTCACCTGGTATTGACCAGGGTTTATCTAGCTGTAGGAGATACTATAGGACATATACACCCTCTCACCTGGTATTGACCAGGGTTTATCTAGCTGTAGGAGATACTATAGGACATATACACCCCCTCACCTGGTATTGACCAGGGTTTATCTAACTGTAGGAGATACTATAGGACATATACACCCCCTCACCTGGTATTGACCAGGGTTTATCTAACTGTAGGAGATACTATAGGACATATACACCCTCTCACCTGGTATTGACCAGGGTTTATCTAGCTGTAGGAGGTACTATAGGACATATACACCCTCTCACCTGGTATTGACCAGGGTTTATCTAGCTGTAGGAGATACTATAGGACATATACACCCTCTCACCTGGTATTGACCAGGGTTTATCTAACTGTAGGAGATACTATAGGACATATACACCCTCTCACCTGGTATTGACCAGGGTTTATCTAGCTGTAGGAGGTACTATAGGACATATACACCCTCTCACCTGGTATTGACCAGGGTTTATCTAACTGTAGGAGATACTATAGGACATATACACCCTCTCACCTGGTATTGACCAGGGTTTATCTAGCTGTAGGAGGTACTATAGGACATGTACACCCTCTCACCTGGTATTGACCAGGGTTTATCTAGCTGTAGGAGGTACTATAGGACATATACACCCCTTAACCTGGTACTATCGGACATATACACCCCCTCACCTGGTATTGACCAGGGTTTATTTAGCTGTAGGAGATACTATAGGACATATACACCCTAACCTGGTATTGACCAGGGTTTATCTAGCTGTAGGAGGTACTATAGGACATATACACCCTCTCACCTGGTATTGACCAGGGTTTATCTAGCTGTAGGAGGTACTATAGGACATATACACCCTAACCTGGTATTGACCAGGGTTTATCTAGCTGTAGGAGATACTATAGGACATATACACCCCTCACCTGGTATTGACCAGGATTTATCTAGCTGTAGGAGGTACTATAGGACATATACACCCCTCACCTGGTATTGACCAGGATTTATCTAGCTGTAGGAGGTACTATAGGACATATACACCCCTCACCTGGTATTGACCAGGATTTATCTAGCTGTAGGAGGTACTATAGGACATATACCCCCTAACCTGGTATTGACCAGGGTTTATCTAGCTGTATGAGGTACTATAGGACATATACACCCCCTAACCTGGTACTATAGGACATATACACCCCCTCACCTGGTATTGACCAGGGTTTATCTAGCTGTAAGAGGTACTATAGGACATATACACCCTCTCACCTGGTATTGACCAGGGTTTATCTAGCTGTAGGAGGTACTATAGGACATACACCCTCACCTGGTATTGACCAGGGTTTATCTAGCTGTAGGTGATACTATAGGACATATACACCCTCTCACCTGGTATTGACCAGGGTTTATCTAGCTGTAGGAGATACTATAGGACATATACACCCTAACCTGGTATTGACCAGGGTTTATCTAGCTGTAGGAGGTACTATAGGACATATACACCCTCTCACCTGGTATTGACCAGGGTTTATCTAGCTGTAGGAGATACTATAGGACATATACACCCTCTCACCTGGTATTGACCAGGGTTTATCTAACTGTAGGAGATACTATAGGACATATACACCCTCTCACCTGGTATTGACCAGGGTTTATCTAGCTGTAGGAGATACTATAGGACATATACACCCTCTCACCTGGTATTGACCAGGGTTTATCTAGCTGTAGGAGATACTATAGGACATATACACCCCCTCACCTGGTATTGACCAGGGTTTATCTAACTGTAGGAGATACTATAGGACATATACACCCCCTCACCTGGTATTGACCAGGGTTTATCTAACTGTAGGAGATACTATAGGACATATACACCCTCTCACCTGGTATTGACCAGGGTTTATCTAGCTGTAGGAGGTACTATAGGACATATACACCCTCTCACCTGGTATTGACCAGGGTTTATCTAGCTGTAGGAGATACTATAGGACATATACACCCTCTCACCTGGTATTGACCAGGGTTTATCTAACTGTAGGAGATACTATAGGACATATACACCCTCTCACCTGGTATTGACCAGGGTTTATCTAGCTGTAGGAGGTACTATAGGACATATACACCCTCTCACCTGGTATTGACCAGGGTTTATCTAACTGTAGGAGATACTATAGGACATATACACCCTCTCACCTGGTATTGACCAGGGTTTATCTAGCTGTAGGAGGTACTATAGGACATATACACCCTCTCACCTGGTATTGACCAGGGTTTATCTAGCTGTAGGAGATACTATAGGACATATACACCCCCTCACCTGGTATTGACCAGGGTTTATCTAGCTGTAGGAGGTACTATAGGACATATACACCCTCTCATCTGGTATTGACCAGGGTTTATCTAGCTGTAGGAGGTACTATAGGACATATACACCCTCTCACCTGGTATTGACCAGGGTTTATCTAGCTGTAGGAGATACTATAGGACATATACACCCCCTTACCTGGTATTGACCAGGGTTTATCTAACTGTAGGAGATACTATAGGACATATACAGCCCCTCACCTGGTATTGACCATGGTTTATCTAGCTGTAGGAGATACTATAGGACATATACACCCTCTCACCTGGTATTGACCAGGGTTTATCTAACTGTAGGAGATACTATAGGACATATACACCCTCTCACCTGGTATTGACCAGGGTTTATCTAGCTGTAGGAGGTACTATAGGACATATACACCCTCTCATCTGGTATTGACCAGGGTTTATCTAACTGTAGGAGATACTATAGGACATATACACCCTCTCACCTGGTATTGACCAGGGTTTATCTAGCTGTAGGAGATACTATAGGACATATAGCCCCTCTCACCTGGTATTGACCAGGGTTTATCTAACTGTAGGAGATACTATAGGACATATACCCCCTAACCTGGTATTGACCAGGGTTTATCTAGCTGTAGGAGATACTATAGGACACATACCCCTCTCATCTGGTATTGACCAGGGTTTATCTAACTGTAGGAGATACTATAGGACATATATCCCCTAACCTGGTATTGACCAGGGTTTATCTAGCTGTAGGAGATACTATAGGACATATACACCCCCTCACCTGGTATTGACCAGGGTTTATCTAGCTGTAGGAGGTACTATAGGACATATACACACCCTCACCTGGTATTGACCAGGGTTTATCTAGCTGTAGGAGATCCTATAGGACATATACACCCTCTCACCTGGTATTGACCAGGATTTATCTAGCTGTAGGAGATCCTATAGGACATATACACCCCCTCACCTGGTATTGACCAGGGTTTAACTAGCTATAGGAGGTACTATAGGACATATACACACCCTCACCTGGTATTGACCAGGGTTTATCTAGCTGTAGGAGATACTATAGGACATATACACCCTCTCACCTGGTATTGACCAGGGTTTATCTAACTGTAGGAGATACTATAGGACATATACACCTCTCACCTGGTATTGACCAGGGTTTATTTAGCTGTAGGAGATCCTATATGACATATACACCCCCTAACCTGGTACTATAGGACATATACACCCTAACCTGGTACTATAGGACATATACACCCTAACCTGGTATTGACCAGGGTTTATCTAGCTGTAGGAGGTACTATAGGACATATACACCCCCTCACCTGGTATTGACCAGGGTTTATCTAGCTGTAGGAGGTACTATAGGACATATACACCCCCTCACCTGGTATTGACCAGGGTTTATCTAGCTGTAGGAGGTACTATAGGACATATACACCCTCTCACCTGGTATTGACCAGGATTTATCTAGCTGTAGGAGATACTATAGGACATATACACCCTCTCACCTGGTATTGACCAGGCTTTATCTAGCTGTAAGAGGTACTATAGGACATATACACCCTCTCACCTGGTATTGACCAGGGTTTATCTAGCTGTAAGATGTACTATAGGACATATACACCCCCTCACCTGGTATTGACCAGGGTCTATCTAGCTGTAGGAGGTACTATAGGACATATACACCCTCTCACCTGGTATTGACCAGGGTTTATCTAGCTGTAGGAGGTACTATAGGACATATACACCCCCTCACCTGGTATTGACCAGGGTCTATCTAGCTGTAAGAGGTACTATAGGACATATACACCCTCTCACCTGGTATTGACCAGGGTTTATCTAGCTGTAGGAGGTACTATAGGACATATACACCCTCTCACCTGGTATTGACCAGGATTTATCTAACTGTAGGAGGTACTATAGGACATATACACCCTCTCACCTGGTAGTGACCAGGGTTTATCTAGCTGTAGGAGATACTATAGGACATATACACCCTCTCACCTGGTAGTGACCAGGGTTTATCTAGCTGTAGGAGATACTATAGGACATATACACCCTCTCACCTGGTAGTGACCAGGGTTTATCTAGCTGTAGGAGATACTATAGGACATATACACCACTCACCTGGTATTGACTCGGGTTTATCTAGCTGTAGGAGGTACTATAGGACATATACACCCTCTCACCTGGTATTGACTAGGGTTTATCTAGCTGTAGGAGATCCTATAGGACATATACACCCCCTAACCTGGTACTATCGGACATATACACCCTAAGCTGGTATTGACCAGGGTTTATCTAGCTGTAGGAGGTACTATAGGACATATACACCCCCTAACCTGGTATTGACCAGGGTTTATCTAGCTGTAGGAGATACTATAGGACATATACACCCTCTCACCTGGTATTGACCAGGGTTTATCTAGCTGTAGGAGATACTATAGGACATATACACCCCCTCACCTGGTATTGACCAGGGTTTATCTAGCTGTAGGAGATACTATAGGACATATACACCCTCTCACCTGGTATTGACCAGGGTTTATCTAGCTGTAGGAGATACTATAGGACATATACACCCCCTCACCAGGTATTGACCAGGGTTTATCTAGCTGTAGGAGATACTATAGGACATATACACCCCCTCACCTGGTATTGACCAGGGTTTATCTAGCTGTAGGAGATCCTATAGGACATATACACCCTCTCACCTGGTATTGACCAGGGTTTATCTAGCTGTAAGAGGTACTATAGGACATATACACCCTCTCACCTGGTATTGACCAGGGTTTATCTAGCTGTAAGAGGTACTATAGGACATATACACCCTCTCACCTGGTATTGACCAGGATTTATCTAGCTGTAGGAGATACTATAGGACATATACACCCTCACCTGGTATTGACGAGGGTTTATCTAGCTGTAGGAGATACTATAGGACATATACACCCTCACCTGGTATTGACCAGGATTTATCTAGCTGTAGGAGATACTATAGGACATATACACCCTCACCTGGTATTGACGAGGATTTATCTAGCTGTAGGAGATACTATAGGACATATACACCACTCACCTGGTATTGACTCGGGTTTATCTAGCTGTAGGAGATCCTATAGGACATATACACCCCTTAACCTGGTACTATCGGACATATACACCCTCTCACCTGGTATTGACCAGGGTTTATCTAGCTGTAGGAGGTACTATAGGACATATACACCCCTCACCTGGTATTTACCAGGGTTTATCTAGCTGTAGGAGGTACTATAGGACATATACACCCTCTCACCTGGTATTGACCAGGGTTTATCTAGCTGTAGGAGATACTATAGGACATGTACACCCGCCTCACCTGGTATTGACCAGGGTTTATCTAGCTGTAGGAGGTACTATAGGACATATACACCCTCTCACCTGGTATTGACCAGGGTTTATCTAGCTGTAGGAGGTACTATAGGACATATACACCCTGTTACCTGGTTTTGACCAGGATTTATCTAGCTGTAGGAGATACTATAGGACATATACACCCTCTCACCTGGTAGTGACCAGGGTTTATCTAGCTGTAGGAGATACTATAGGACATATACACCACTCACCTGGTATTGACTCGGGTTTATCTAGCTGTAGGAGATCCTATAGGACATATACACCCCCTTACCCGGTATTGACCAGGGTTTATCTAGCTGTAGGAGGTACTATAGGACATATACACCCTCTTACCTGGTATTGACCAGGGTTTATCTAGCTGTAG
Source organism: Eledone cirrhosa (assembly GCA_964016885.1). Classification (NCBI taxonomy): domain Eukaryota; kingdom Metazoa; phylum Mollusca; class Cephalopoda; order Octopoda; family Eledonidae; genus Eledone; species Eledone cirrhosa. The sequence goes on along the minus strand of CAXHJY010000267.1, from coordinate 16,849 downwards.
GAGATACTATAGGACATATACACCCCCTTACCTGGTATTGACCAGGGTTTATCTAGCTGTAGGAGGTACTATAGGACATATACACCCCCTTACCTGGTATTGACCAGGGTTTATCTAGCTGTAGGAGATACTATAGGACATATACACCCCCTTACCTGGTATTGACCAGGGTTTATCTAGCTGTAGGAGATCCTATAGGACATATACACCCCCTAACCTGGTACTATCGGACATATACACCCCCTCACCTGGTATTGACCAGGGTTTATCTAGCTGTAGGAGGTACTATAGGACATATACACCCTCTCACCTGGTAGTGACCAGGGTTTATCTAGCTGTAGGAGATACTATAGGACATATACACCCCCTCATCTGGTAGTGACCAGGGTTTATCTAGCTGTAGGAGATACTATAGGACATATACAACCCTCACCTGGTATTGACCAGGGTTTATCTAGCTGTAGGCGGTACTATAGGACATATAAACCCTCACCTGGTATTTTCACAGTAAAGGCTTTACCTCACATAACATTTATATTACTCTATATATACTATTGTATTTTCACAGTAAAGGCTTTACCTCACATAATATCTCACATAACATTTACATTACTCTATATATACTATTGTATTTTCACAGTAAAGGCTTTACCTCACATAATATCTCACATAACATTTACATTACTCTATATATACTATTGTATTTTCACAGTAAAGGCTTTACCTCACATAATATCTCACATAACATTTACATTACTCTATATATACTATTGTATTTTCACAGTAAAGGCTTTACCTCACATAATATCTCACATAACATTTACATTACTCTATATATACTATTGTATTTTCACAGTAAAGGCTTTACCTCACATAACATTTACATTACTCTATATATACTATTGTATTTTCACAGTAAAGGCTTTACCTCACATAATATCTCACATAACATTTACATTACTCTATATATACTATTGTATTTTCACAGTAAAGGCTTTACCTCACATAATATCTCACATAACATTTACATTACTCTATATATACTATTGTATTTTCATAGTAAAGGCTTTACCTCACATAATACCTCACATAACATTTACATTACTCTATATATACTATTGTATTTTCACAGTAAAGGCTTTACCTCACATAACATTTACATTACTCTGTATTTACTATTGTACTTTCATGGTAAAGGCTTTACGTCACATAATATCGAATCTATGAGATTTTGAATGTATGTATTTTGAGAACAATACCTCAACATCAGTTTGAGCGACCAGTTACAACCAGTTTCAACAGAGAGAGGTAGAGAATTCTGGCCGGTTTGAACACTAAAGGGTTAAAATACTGTAATATTTAAAACTGTGGTGGGAAACAAACAGACTTACCTTGTGTCTCCACTTAAATCCAGACCAAATGACAACTGTCAACTGCACCAACATCCAACTGACAATTACAGAGCCTCACTCACTCACTTTCATAAACATGTCCGCACACAAGGCCATAATCAGCACCTGAACACTGATGTGATGTCACTCATCATACACTTCAGGTAAGACATCCCCACAATTCCACTAAGACACTTCCTCTTTGACAGCACCCGAACCCTGATATGCCGTCCTTCGCCTCCGGTAAGACGTCCCCCTAACTTACAGCTGTCCCTTTTTCACCAGCTTCACATGCATTCCCCGATTCCAAGGAGCCATCACCCCATCATATTACTCTATGTCACGGTCTGTCATCCAACTGGGTAGACAGCTCTCCCATTGTGATCTACCATTCGTCAAATCAACGATACTGAGGAGACCATAACGTGACATTCCATCCACCGACACGTTGTTTTAGGGATTTACAGCCCTTACAGTCCCCTTCCCCCATTCAAATGTGCAACACACATTCGGTGGCTTAACCCAGACTTCTTCACCCACTCCTACAAATGAATTCTCTCTCTCATCCACAGGTTGTTGTGTTAATTACAGATGTCACCATTCGTATCTATATATCACCCTGTTGTTACAGCCCTCAGCTATGTAGCTTTAGCTGGTCCCCTACACTGTTGTATTAATAGGGACCCCGGTCCTATCATGTAGTTACACCTCACAGCTATGTAGCTTTAGCTGGTCCCCTACACTGTTGTATTAATAGGGACCCCAGTCCTATCATGTTGTTACACCTCACAGCTATGTAGGTTTAGCTGGTCCCCTACACTGTTGTATTAATAGGGACCCCGGTCCTATCATGTTGTTACACCCCTCAGCTATGTAGGTTTAGCTGGTCCCCTACACTGTTGTATTAATAGGGACCCTGGTCCCCTACACTGTTGTATTAATAGGGACCCCAGTCCTATCATGTTGTTACACCTCACAGCTATGTAGGTTTAGCTGGTCCCCTACACTGTTGTATTAATAGGGACCCCAGTCTTATCATGTTGTTACACCCCTCAGCTATGTAGGTTTAGCTGGTCCCCTACACTGTTGTATTAATAGGGACCCCAGTCCTATCATGTTGTTACACTGCACATCTATGTAGGTTTAGCTGGTCCCCTACACTGTTGTATTAATAGGGACCCTGGTCCCCTACACTGTTGTATTAATAGGGACCCCAGTCCTATCATGCTGTTATCCATCAAGAGTTCATCCACAGAGCCCTGCCATGCTGTTATCCATCAACAGTTCATCCACAGAGGCCTGCCATGCTGTTATCCATCAACAGTTCATCCCCAGAGCCCTTCCATGCTGTTATCCATCAACAGTTCATCCCCAGAGCCCTTCCATGCTGTTATCCATCAACAGTTCATCCACAGAGGCCTGCCATGCTGTTATCCATCAACAGTTCATCCACAGAGCCCTTCCATGCTGTTATCCATCAACAGTTCATCCCCAGAGCCCTTCCATGCTGTTATCCATCAACAGTTCATCCACAGAGCCCTGCCATGCTGTTATCCATCAACAGTTCATCCCCAGAGGCCTTCCATGCTGTTATCCATCAACAGTTCATCCACAGAGCCCTTCCATGCTGTTATCCATCAACAGTTCATCCACAGAGGCCTGCCATGCTGTTATCCATCAACAGTTCATCCACAGAGGCCTGCCATGCTGTTATCCATCAACAGTTCATCCCCAGAGCCCTGCCATGCTGTTATCCATCAACAGTTCATCCCCAGAGCCCTTCCATGCTGTTATCCATCAACAGTTCATCCACAGAGGCCTGCCATGCTGTTATCCATCAACAGTTCATCCACAGAGCCCTGCCATGCTGTTATCCATCAACAGTTCATCCCCAGAGCCCTTCCATGCTGTTATCCATCAACAGTTCATCCCCAGAGCCCTTCCATGCTGTTATCCATCAACAGTTCATCCACAGAGGCCTGCCATGCTGTTATCCATCAACAGTTCATCCACAGAGCCCTTCCATGCTGTTATCCATCAACAGTTCATCCACAGAGCCCTTCCATGCTGTTATCCATCAACAGTTCATCCCCAGAGCCCTTCCATGCTGTTATCCATCAACAGTTCATCCACAGAGCCCTTCCATGCTGTTATCCATCAACAGTTCATCCCCAGAGCCCTTCCATGCTGTTATCCATCAACAGTTCATCCACAGAGCCCTGCCATGCTGTTATCCATCAACAGTTCATCCCCAGAGGCCTTCCATGCTGTTATCCATCAACAGTTCATCCACAGAGCCCTTCCATGCTGTTATCCATCAACAGTTCATCCCCAGAGCCCTTCCATGCTGTTATCCATCAACAGTTCATCCACAGAGGCCTGCCATGCTGTTATCCATCAACAGTTCATCCACAGAGCCCTTCCATGCTGTTATCCATCAACAGTTCATCCCCAGAGCCCTTCCATGCTGTTATCCATCAACAGTTCATCCCCAGAGCCCTTCCATGCTGTTATCCATCAACAGTTCATCCACAGAGCCCTGCCATGCTGTTATCCATCAACAGTTCATCCCCAGAGGCCTTCCATGCTGTTATCCATCAACAGTTCATCCACAGAGCCCTTCCATGCTGTTATCCATCAACAGTTCATCCACAGAGCCCTTCCATGCTGTTATCCATCAACAGTTCATCCACAGAGCCCTTCCATGCTGTTATCCATCAACAGTTCATCCCCAGAGCCCTTTCATGCTGTTATCCATCAACAGTTCATCCACAGAGCCCTTCCATGCTGTTATCCATCAACAGTTCATCCACAGAGCCCTTCCATGCTGTTATCCATCAACAGTTCATCCACAGAGCCCTTCCATGCTGTTATCCATCAACAGTTCATCCACAGAGCCCTTCCATGCTGTTATCCATCAACAGTTCATCCACAGAGGCCTGCCATGCTGTTATCCATCAACAGTTCATCCACAGAGCCCTTCCATGCTGTTATCCATCAACAGTTCATCCACAGAGCCCTTCCATGCTGTTATCCATCAACAGTTCATCCACAGAGGCCTGCCATGCTGTTATCCATCAACAGTTCATCCACAGAGCCCTGCCATGCTGTTATCCATCAACAGTTCATCCACAGAGCCCTGCCATGCTGTTATCCATCAAGAGTTCATCCACAGAGGCCTGCCATGCTGTTATCCATCAACAGTTCATCCCCAGAGCCCTTCCATGCTGTTATCCATCAACAGTTCATCCACAGAGGCCTGCCATGCTGTTATCCATCAACAGTTCATCCCCAGAGCCCTTCCATGCTGTTATCCATCAACAGTTCATCCCCAGAGCCCTGCCATGCTGTTATCCATCAACAGTTCATCCACAGAGCCCTGCCATGCTGTTATCCATCAAGAGTTCATCCACAGAGGCCTGCCATGCTGTTATCCATCAACAGTTCATCCCCAGAGCCCTGCCATGCTGTTATCCATCAACAGTTCATCCACAGAGGCCTGCCATGCTGTTATCCATCAACAGTTCATCCACAGAGGCCTGCCATGCTGTTATCCATCAACAGTTCATCCACAGAGCCCTTCCATGCTGTTATCCATCAACAGTTCATCCCCAGAGCCCTGCCATGCTGTTATCCATCAACAGTTCATCCACAGAGGCCTGCCATGCTGTTATCCATCAACAGTTCATCCACAGAGGCCTGCCATGCTGTTATCCATCAACAGTTCATCCACAGAGGCCTGCCATGCTGTTATCCATCAACAGTTCATCCACAGAGGCCTGCCATGCTGTTATCCATCAACAGTTCATCCACAGAGGCCTGCCATGCTGTTATCCATCAACAGTTCATCCACAGAGGCCTGCCATGCTGTTATCCATCAACAGTTCATCCACAGAGGCCTGCCATGCTGTTATCCATCAACAGTTCATCCACAGAGGCCTGCCATGCTGTTATCCATCAACAGTTCATCCACAGAGGCCTGCCATGCTGTTATCCATCAACAGTTCATCCACAGAGGCCTGCCATGCTGTTATCCATCAACAGTTCATCCACAGAGCCCTTCCATGCTGTTATCCATCAACAGTTCATCCCCAGAGCCCTGCCATGCTGTTATCCATCAACAGTTCATCCACAGAGGCCTGCCATGCTGTTATCCATCAACAGTTCATCCACAGAGGCCTGCCATGCTGTTATCCATCAACAGTTCATCCACAGAGGCCTGCCATGCTGTTATCCATCAACAGTTCATCCACAGAGGCCTGCCATGCTGTTATCCATCAACAGTTCATCCACAGAGCCCTTCCATGCTGTTATCCATCAACAGTTCATCCACAGAGGCCTGCCATGCTGTTATCCATCAACAGTTCATCCACAGAGCCCTGCCATGCTGTTATCCATCAACAGTTCATCCACAGAGGCCTGCCATGCTGTTATCCATCAACAGTTCATCCACAGAGGCCTGCCATGCTGTTATCCATCAACAGTTCATCCACAGAGCCCTTCCATGCTGTTATCCATCAACAGTTCATCCCCAGAGCCCTTCCATGCTGTTATCCATCAACAGTTCATCCCCAGAGCCCTTCCATGCTGTTATCCATCAACAGTTCATCCCCAGAGCCCTTCCATGCTGTTATCCATCAACAGTTCATCCCCAGAGGCCTGCCATGCTGTTATCCATCAACAGTTCATCCCCAGAGGCCTTCCATGCTGTTATCCATCAACAGTTCATCCCCAGAGCCCTTCCATGCTGTTATCCATCAACAGTTCATCCACAGAGGCCTGCCATGCTGTTATCCATCAACAGTTCATCCACAGAGGCCTGCCATGCTGTTATCCATCAACAGTTCATCCACAGAGCCCTGCCATGCTGTTATCCATCAACAGTTCATCCCCAGAGCCCTTCCATGCTGTTATCCATCAACAGTTCATCCCCAGAGCCCTTCCATGCTGTTATCCATCAACAGTTCATCCCCAGAGGCCTGCCATGCTGTTATCCATCAACAGTTCATCCCCAGAGGCCTTCCATGCTGTTATCCATCAACAGTTCATCCCCAGAGCCCTTCCATGCTGTTATCCATCAACAGTTCATCCCCAGAGCCCTTCCATGCTGTTATCCATCAACAGTTCATCCCCAGAGGCCTTCCATGCTGTTATCCATCAACAGTTCATCCACAGAGGCCTGCCATGCTGTTATCCATCAACAGTTCATCCACAGAGCCCTGCCATGCTGTTATCCATCAACAGTTCATCCACAGAGGCCTGCCATGCTGTTATCCATCAACAGTTCATCCACAGAGGCCTGCCATGCTGTTATCCATCAACAGTTCATCCACAGAGCCCTTCCATGCTGTTATCCATCAACAGTTCATCCCCAGAGCCCTTCCATGCTGTTATCCATCAACAGTTCATCCCCAGAGCCCTTCCATGCTGTTATCCATCAACAGTTCATCCCCAGAGCCCTTCCATGCTGTTATCCATCAACAGTTCATCCCCAGAGGCCTGCCATGCTGTTATCCATCAACAGTTCATCCCCAGAGGCCTTCCATGCTGTTATCCATCAACAGTTCATCCCCAGAGCCCTTCCATGCTGTTATCCATCAACAGTTCATCCCCAGAGCCCTTCCATGCTGTTATCCATCAACAGTTCATCCCCAGAGGCCTGCCATGCTGTTATCCATCAACAGTTCATCCCCAGAGGCCTTCCATGCTGTTATCCATCAACAGTTCATCCCCAGAGCCCTTCCATGCTGTTATCCATCAACAGTTCATCCCCAGAGCCCTTCCATGCTGTTATCCATCAACAGTTCATCCCCAGAGGCCTTCCATGCTGTTATCCATCAACAGTTCATCCCCAGAGCCCTTCCATGCTGTTATCCATCAACAGTTCATCCCCAGAGGCCTTCCATGCTGTTATCCATCAACAGTTCATCCCCAGAGGCCTTCCATGCTGTTATCCATCAACAGTTCATCCCCAGAGCCCTTCCATGCTGTTATCCATCAACAGTTCATCCCCAGAGCCCTTCCATGCTGTTATCCATCAACAGTTCATCCCCAGAGGCCTTCCATGCTGTTATCCATCAACAGTTCATCCACAGAGCCCTGCCATGCTGTTATCCATCAACAGTTCATCCCCAGAGCCCTTCCATGCTGTTATCCATCAACAGTTCATCCACAGAGCCCTGCCATGCTGTTATCCATCAACAGTTCATCCCCAGAGCCCTGCCATGCTGTTATCCATCAACACTTCATCCCCAGAGGCCTGCCATGCTGTTATCCATCAACAGTTCATCCACAGAGCCCTGCCATGCTGTTATCCATCAACAGTTCATCCACAGAGCCCTTCCATGCTGTTATCCATCAACAGTTCATCCACAGAGGCCTGCCATGCTGTTATCCATCAACAGTTCATCCCCAGAGCCCTTCCATGCTGTTATCCATCAACAGTTCATCCCCAGAGGCCTTCCATGCTGTTATCCATCAACAGTTCATCCACAGAGCCCTGCCATGCTGTTATACATCAACAGTTCATCCCCAGAGGCCTTCCATGCTGTTATCCATCAACAGTTCATCCCCAGAGCCCTTCCATGCTGTTATCCATCAACAGTTCATCCCCAGAGCCCTGCCATGCTGTTATCCATCAACAGTTCATCCCCAGAGGCCTTCCATGCTGTTATCCATCAACAGTTCATCCACAGAGGCCTTCCATGCTGTTATCCATCAACAGTTCATCCCCAGAGCCCTTCCATGCTGTTATCCATCAACAGTTCATCCACAGAGCCCTTCCATGCTGTTATCCATCAACAGTTCATCCCCAGAGCCCTTCCATGCTGTTATCCATCAACAGTTCATCCACAGAGGCCTGCCATGCTGTTATCCATCAACAGTTCATCCCCAGAGCCCTTCCATGCTGTTATCCATCAACAGTTCATCCACAGAGCCCTTCCATGCTGTTATCCATCAACAGTTCATCCCCAGAGCCCTTCCATGCTGTTATCCATCAACAGTTCATCCACAGAGGCCTGCCATGCTGTTATCCATCAACAGTTCATCCCCAGAGGCCTTCCATGCTGTTATCCATCAACAGTTCATCCCCAGAGGCCTTCCATGCTGTTATCCATCAACAGTTCATCCACAGAGGCCTGCCATGCTGTTATCCATCAACAGTTCATCCACAGAGCCCTTCCATGCTGTTATCCATCAACAGTTCATCCACAGAGCCTGCCATGCTGTTATCCATCAACAGTTCATCCCAGAGGCCTTCCATGCTGTTATCCATCAACAGTTCATCCCCAGAGGCCTTCCATGCTGTTATCCATCAACAGTTCATCCACAGAGGCCTGCCATGCTGTTATCCATCAACAGTTCATCCACAGAGCCCTTCCATGCTGTTATCCATCAACAGTTCATCCACAGAGGCCTGCCATGCTGTTATCCATCAACAGTTCATCCCCAGAGGCCTTCCATGCTGTTATCCATCAACAGTTCATCCCCAGAGGCCTTCCATGCTGTTATCCATCAACAGTTCATCCACAGAGGCCTGCCATGCTGTTATCCATCAACAGTTCATCCACAGAGCCCTTCCATGCTGTTATCCATCAACAGTTCATCCACAGAGGCCTGCCATGCTGTTATCCATCAACAGTTCATCCCCAGAGGCCTTCCATGCTGTTATCCATCAACAGTTCATCCCCAGAGGCCTTCCATGCTGTTATCCATCAACAGTTCATCCACAGAGGCCTGCCATGCTGTTATCCATCAACAGTTCATCCACAGAGCCCTTCCATGCTGTTATCCATCAACAGTTCATCCACAGAGGCCTGCCATGCTGTTATCCATCAACAGTTCATCCCCAGAGGCCTTCCATGCTGTTATCCATCAACAGTTCATCCCCAGAGGCCTTCCATGCTGTTATCCATCAACAGTTCATCCACAGAGCCCTGCCATGCTGTTATCCATCAACAGTTCATCCACAGAGCCCTTCCATGCTGTTATCCATCAACAGTTCATCCACAGAGGCCTGCCATGCTGTTATCCATCAACAGTTCATCCCCAGAGGCCTTCCATGCTGTTATCCATCAACAGTTCATCCCCAGAGGCCTTCCATGCTGTTATCCATCAACAGTTCATCCCCAGAGCCCTTCCATGCTGTTATCCATCAACAGTTCATCCACAGAGCCCTTCCATGCTGTTATCCATCAACAGTTCATCCACAGAGGCCTGCCATGCTGTTATCCATCAACAGTTCATCCCCAGAGGCCTTCCATGCTGTTATCCATCAACAGTTCATCCCCAGAGGCCTTCCATGCTGTTATCCATCAACAGTTCATCCACAGAGGCCTGCCATGCTGTTATCCATCAACAGTTCATCCCCAGAGGCCTGCCATGCTGTTATCCATCAACAGTTCATCCCCAGAGCCCTTCCATGCTGTTATCCATCAACAGTTCATCCCCAGAGGCCTTCCATGCTGTTATCCATCAACAGTTCATCCACAGAGCCCTGCCATGCTGTTATACATCAACAGTTCATCCCCAGAGGCCTTCCATGCTGTTATCCATCACAGTTCATCCCCAGAGCCCTTCCATGCTGTTATCCATCAACAGTTCATCCCCAGAGGCCTGCCATGCTGTTATCCATCAACAGTTCATCCCCAGAGCCCTTCCATGCTGTTATCCATCAACAGTTCATCCCCAGAGCCCTTCCATGCTGTTATCCATCAACAGTTCATCCCCAGAGGCCTGCCATGCTGTTATCCATCAACAGTTCATCCCCAGAGCCCTTCCATGCTGTTATCCATCAACAGTTCATCCCCAGAGGCCTTCCATGCTGTTATCCATCAACAGTTCATCCACAGAGCCCTGCCATGCACATCAACAGTTCATCCCCAGAGGCCTTCCATGCTGTTATCCATCAACAGTTCATCCCCAGAGCCCTTCCATGCTGTTATCCATCAACAGTTCATCCCCAGAGGCCTGCCATGCTGTTATCCATCAACAGTTCATCCACAGAGCCCTTCCATGCTGTTATCCATCAACAGTTCATCCCCAGAGCCCTTCCATGCTGTTATCCATCAACAGTTCATCCCCAGAGGCCTGCCATGCTGTTATCCATCAACAGTTCATCCCCAGAGCCCTTCCATGCTGTTATCCATCAACAGTTCATCCCCAGAGGCCTTCCATGCTGTTATCCATCAACAGTTCATCCCCAGAGGCCTGCCATGCTGTTATCCATCAACAGTTCATCCCCAGAGCCCTTCCATGCTGTTATCCATCAACAGTTCATCCCCAGAGCCCTTCCATGCTGTTATCCATCAACAGTTCATCCCCAGAGGCCTGCCATGCTGTTATCCATCAACAGTTCATCCCCAGAGCCCTTCCATGCTGTTATCCATCAACAGTTCATCCCCAGAGGCCTGCCATGCTGTTATCCATCAACAGTTCATCCCCAGAGCCCTTCCATGCTGTTATCCATCAACAGTTCATCCCAGAGGCCTTCCATGCTGTTATCCATCAACAGTTCATCCCCAGAGCCCTGCCATGCTGTTATACATCAACAGTTCATCCCCAGAGGCCTTCCATGCTGTTATCCATCAACAGTTCATCCCCAGAGCCCTTCCATGCTGTTATCCATCAACAGTTCATCCCCAGAGCCCTGCCATGCTGTTATCCATCAACAGTTCATCCCCAGAGGCCTGCCATGCTGTTATCCATCAACAGTTCATCCACAGAGCCCTTCCATGCTGTTATCCATCAACAGTTCATCCACAGAGGCCTGCCATGCTGTTATCCATCAACAGTTCATCCACAGAGGCCTGCCATGCTGTTATCCATCAACAGTTCATCCCCAGAGCCCTTCCATGCTGTTATCCATCAACAGTTCATCCCCAGAGCCCTGCCATGCTGTTATCCATCAACAGTTCATCCACAGAGCCCTTCCATGCTGTTATCCATCAACAGTTCATCCACAGAGCCCTTCCATGCTGTTATCCATCAACAGTTCATCCCCAGAGGCCTTCCATGCTGTTATCCATCAACAGTTCATCCCCAGAGGCCTTCCATGCTGTTATCCATCAACAGTTCATCCCCAGAGCCCTGCCATGCTGTTATCCATCAACAGTTCATCCCCAGAGCCCTGCCATGCTGTTATCCATCAACAGTTCATCCACAGAGGCCTGCCATGCTGTTATCCATCAACAGTTCATCCCCAGAGGCCTTCCATGCTGTTATCCATCAACAGTTCATCCCCAGAGGCCTTCCATGCTGTTATCCATCAACAGTTCATCCCCAGAGGCCTTCCATGCTGTTATCCATCAACAGTTCATCCCCAGAGCCCTGCCATGCTGTTATCCATCAACAGTTCATCCACAGAGGCCTGCCATGCTGTTATCCATCAACAGTTCATCCCCAGAGCCCTTCCATGCTGTTATCCATCAACAGTTCATCCCCAGAGGCCTTCCATGCTGTTATCCATCAACAGTTCATCCCCAGAGCCCTGCCATGCTGTTATACATCAACAGTTCATCCCCAGAGGCCTTCCATGCTGTTATCCATCAACAGTTCATCCCCAGAGCCCTTCCATGCTGTTATCCATCAACAGTTCATCCCCAGAGCCCTGCCATGCTGTTATCCATCAACAGTTCATCCCCAGAGGCCTGCCATGCTGTTATCCATCAACAGTTCATCCACAGAGCCCTTCCATGCTGTTATCCATCAACAGTTCATCCACAGAGGCCTGCCATGCTGTTATCCATCAACAGTTCATCCACAGAGGCCTGCCATGCTGTTATCCATCAACAGTTCATCCCCAGAGCCCTTCCATGCTGTTATCCATCAACAGTTCATCCCCAGAGCCCTGCCATGCTGTTATCCATCAACAGTTCATCCACAGAGCCCTTCCATGCTGTTATCCATCAACAGTTCATCCACAGAGCCCTTCCATGCTGTTATCCATCAACAGTTCATCCACAGAGGCCTGCCATGCTGTTATCCATCAACAGTTCATCCACAGAGGCCTGCCATGCTGTTATACATCAACAGTTCATCCCCAGAGGCCTTCCATGCTGTTATCCATCAACAGTTCATCCCCAGAGCCCTTCCATGCTGTTATCCATCAACAGTTCATCCACAGAGGCCTTCCATGCTGTTATCCATCAACAGTTCATCCACAGAGCCCTGCCATGCTGTTATCCATCAACAGTTCATCCACAGAGCCCTTCCATGCTGTTATCCATCAACAGTTCATCCACAGAGCCCTTCCATGCTGTTATCCATCAACAGTTCATCCACAGAGGCCTGCCATGCTGTTATCCATCAACAGTTCATCCACAGAGGCCTGCCATGCTGTTATCCATCAACAGTTCATCCACAGAGGCCTGCCATGCTGTTATCCATCAACAGTTCATCCCCAGAGGCCTGCCATGCTGTTATCCATCAACAGTTCATCCCCAGAGGCCTGCCATGCTGTTATCCATCAACAGTTCATCCACAGAGGCCTGCCATGCTGTTATCCATCAACAGTTCATCCACAGAGGCCTGCCATGCTGTTATCCATCAACAGTTCATCCACAGAGGCCTGCCATGCTGTTATCCATCAACAGTTCATCCCCAGAGGCCTGCCATGCTGTTATCCATCAACAGTTCATCCACAGAGGCCTGCCATGCTGTTATCCATCAACAGTTCATCCCCAGAGGCCTGCCATGCTGTTATCCATCAACAGTTCATCCACAGAGCCCTGCCATGCTGTTATCCATCAACAGTTCATCCACAGAGCCCTGCCATGCTGTTATCCATCAACAGTTCATCCACAGAGGCCTGCCATGCTGTTATCCATCAACAGTTCATCCCCAGAGCCCTGCCATGCTGTTATCCATCAACAGTTCATCCACAGAGGCCTGCCATGCTGTTATCCATCAACAGTTCATCCACAGAGGCCTGCCATGCTGTTATCCATCAACAGTTCATCCACAGAGCCCTTCCATGCTGTTATCCATCAACAGTTCATCGCCAGAGCCCTGCCATGCTGTTATCCATCAACAGTTCATCCACAGAGGCCTGCCATGCTGTTATCCATCAACAGTTCATCCACAGAGCCCTGCCATGCTGTTATCCATCAACAGTTCATCCACAGAGGCCTGCCATGCTGTTATCCATCAACAGTTCATCCACAGAGCCCTGCCATGCTGTTATCCATCAAGAGTTCATCCACAGAGGCCTGCCATGCTGTTATCCATCAACAGTTCATCCCCAGAGCCCTGCCATGCTGTTATCCATCAACAGTTCATCCACAGAGGCCTGCCATGCTGTTATCCATCAACAGTTCATCCACAGAGGCCTTCCATGCTGTTATCCATCAACAGTTCATCCCCAGAGCCCTGCCATGCTGTTATCCATCAACAGTTCATCCACAGAGCCCTGCCATGCTGTTATCCATCAACAGTTCATCCACAGAGGCCTTCCATGCTGTTATCCATCAACAGTTCATCCCCAGAGCCCTGCCATGCTGTTATCCATCAACAGTTCATCCCCAGAGGCCTTCCATGCTGTTATCCATCAACAGTTCATCCCCAGAGGCCTTCCATGCTGTTATCCATCAACAGTTCATCCCCAGAGCCCTTCCATGCTGTTATCCATCAACAGTTCATCCACAGAGCCCTGCCATGCTGTTATCCATCAACAGTTCATCCCCAGAGGCCTGCCATGCTGTTATCCATCAACAGTTCATCCCCAGAGCCCTTCCATGCTGTTATCCATCAACAGTTCATCCCCAGAGGCCTGCCATGCTGTTATCCATCAACAGTTCATCCCCAGAGCCCTTCCATGCTGTTATCCATCAACAGTTCATCCACAGAGCCCTGCCATGCTGTTATCCATCAACAGTTCATCCCCAGAGCCCTGCCATGCTGTTATCCATCAACAGTTCATCCCCAGAGGCCTGCCATGCTGTTATCCATCAACAGTTCATCCACAGAGCCCTGCCATGCTGTTATCCATCAACAGTTCATCCCCAGAGCCCTTCCATGCTGTTATCCATCAACAGTTCATCCCCAGAGCCCTTCCATGCTGTTATCCATCAACAGTTCATCCACAGAGCCCTGCCATGCTGTTATCCATCAACAGTTCATCCCCAGAGGCCTGCCATGCTGTTATCCATCAACAGTTCATCCCCAGAGCCCTTCCATGCTGTTATCCATCAACAGTTCATCCCCAGAGGCCTGCCATGCTGTTATCCATCAACAGTTCATCCCCAGAGCCCTTCCATGCTGTTATCCATCAACAGTTCATCCACAGAGCCCTGCCATGCTGTTATCCATCAACAGTTCATCCCCAGAGCCCTGCCATGCTGTTATCCATCAACAGTTCATCCACAGAGGCCTGCCATGCTGTTATCCATCAACAGTTCATCCACAGAGCCCTTCCATGCTGTTATCCATCAACAGTTCATCCACAGAGCCCTGCCATGCTGTTATCCATCAACAGTTCATCCACAGAGCCCTTCCATGCTGTTATCCATCAACAGTTCATCCACAGAGCCCTTCCATGCTGTTATCCATCAACAGTTCATCCACAGAGCCCTGCCATGCTGTTATCCATCAACAGTTCATCCACAGAGGCCTTCCATGCTGTTATCCATCAACAGTTCATCCCCAGAGGCCTGCCATGCTGTTATCCATCAACAGTTCATCCACAGAGCCCTGCCATGCTGTTATCCATCAACAGTTCATCCACAGAGGCCTGCCATGCTGTTATCCATCAACAGTTCATCCCCAGAGGCCTGCCATGCTGTTATCCATCAACAGTTCATCCACAGAGCCCTTCCATGCTGTTATCCATCAACAGTTCATCCACAGAGGCCTGCCATGCTGTTATCCATCAACAGTTCATCCACAGAGCCCTTCCATGCTGTTATCCATCAACAGTTCATCCCCAGAGGCCTGCCATGCTGTTATCCATCAACAGTTCATCCCCAGAGCCCTGCCATGCTGTTATCCATCAACAGTTCATCCCCAGAGGCCTGCCATGCTGTTATCCATCAACAGTTCATCCCCAGAGCCCTTCCATGCTGTTATCCATCAACAGTTCATCCACAGAGGCCTGCCATGCTGTTATCCATCAACAGTTCATCCCCAGAGCCCTTCCATGCTGTTATCCATCAACAGTTCATCCACAGAGCCCTTCCATGCTGTTATCCATCAACAGTTCATCCCCAGAGCCCTTCCATGCTGTTATCCATCAACAGTTCATCCACAGAGCCCTTCCATGCTGTTATCCATCAACAGTTCATCCACAGAGCCCTTCCATGCTGTTATCCATCAACAGTTCATCCCCAGAGGCCCTGCCATGCTGTTATCCATCAACAGTTCATCCCCAGAGCCTGCCATGCTGTTATCCATCAACAGTTCATCCACAGAGCCCTGCCATGCTGTTATCCATCAACAGTTCATCCACAGAGCCCTGCCATGCTGTTATCCATCAACAGTTCATCCACAGAGCCCTTCCATGCTGTTATCCATCAACAGTTCATCCACAGAGCCCTTCCATGCTGTTATCCATCAACAGTTCATCCACAGAGCCCTTCCATGCTGTTATCCATCAACAGTTCATCCCCAGAGGCCTGCCATGCTGTTATCCATCAACAGTTCATCCACAGAGGCCTGCCATGCTGTTATCCATCAACAGTTCATCCACAGAGCCCTGCCATGCTGTTATCCATCAACAGTTCATCCACAGAGCCCTGCCATGCTGTTATCCATCAACAGTTCATCCACAGAGCCCTTCCATGCTGTTATCCATCAACAGTTCATCCACAGAGCCCTTCCATGCTGTTATCCATCAACAGTTCATCCACAGAGGCCTTCCATGCTGTTATCCATCAACAGTTCATCCACAGAGGCCTGCCATGCTGTTATCCATCAACAGTTCATCCACAGAGGCCTGCCATGCTGTTATCCATCAACAGTTCATCCACAGAGGCCTGCCATGCTGTTATCCATCAACAGTTCATCCACAGAGGCCTGCCATGCTGTTATCCATCAACAGTTCATCCCCAGAGCCCTTCCATGCTGTTATCCATCAACAGTTCATCCACAGAGCCCTTCCATGCTGTTATCCATCAACAGTTCATCCCCAGAGCCCTGCCATGCTGTTATCCATCAACAGTTCATCCACAGAGCCCTTCCATGCTGTTATCCATCAACAGTTCATCCCCAGAGCCCTTCCATGCTGTTATCCATCAACAGTTCATCCACAGAGCCCTTCCATGCTGTTATCCATCAACAGTTCATCCCAGAGCCCTTCCATGCTGTTATCCATCAACAGTTCATCCACAGAGCCCTGCCATGCTGTTATCCATCAACAGTTCATCCACAGAGGCCTGCCATGCTGTTATCCATCAACAGTTCATCCACAGAGGCCTGCCATGCTGTTATCCATCAACAGTTCATCCCCAGAGGCCTTCCATGCT
>CAXHJY010000266.1:15000-21680 GCA_964016885.1 Eledone cirrhosa | reverse complement strand
AGAACATGATATGAAGGCTAAAAATCACTATCCACAAGTGTTTTTTAGCCTTCATATCATGTTCTCCTGTTTTATCTGATGAAAACACAAATATTATTGCATGATGATGTTTGTTTTTGAAATGCGCATAATAAAATACATGGAACTCCTTTAACCATCTTTTGATCTTATATTATATAATTATATATATATATATATATATATAAAATACAAATATTAATAAAATAGATGTTCTTTTGATCAATTAGATTTTATTATACATATTTCGGATGTACAACTGTACGTCCTCATCAGACAAAATATAATGATACATGACATACCCTGAGATGTTAAATGGTTAAGATGTAATCAAGGACTGCCTTGATTAAATCTTAACCATTTAACATCTCAGGGTATGTCATGTATCATTATATTTTGTCTGATGAGGACGTACAGTTGTACATCCGAAATATGTATAATAAAATCTAATTGATCAAAAGAACATCTATTTTATTAATATTTATATTTTAATATTAATAACTCTGGAAAATTATTCCCATAGAGTGCGTCTAATCTACTGTAAAACTCATTCTTTCACATACTCATTGAATCTTGTTTAACTATTTAATATATATATATATATATATATATATATATATATATACATATATATATATATATATATATATATATATATATATATATATATATATATATATATATATATATAATAATGAAATGACAGGAGGCTGGATTTGTATAAATCCTTGAAAGGTTTATTTATACTATGATCATTTTAATGACCGGCTTCCGTATGAATCCGGTGATATCATCAGGTATTCGAAATATAATACGATAATACGTGAATGTAATAGATAAAATCCATGGGGCTGAAAATCGAGGACCCGAGAGCGACCGCTATTCTGTTCCTTCAACCTCAGCACCACCACTACAAAAACAAATACGGTTGAACTGCCTTACGTTGAGTACTCTCT
This sequence comes from Eledone cirrhosa, assembly GCA_964016885.1. Classification (NCBI taxonomy): domain Eukaryota; kingdom Metazoa; phylum Mollusca; class Cephalopoda; order Octopoda; family Eledonidae; genus Eledone; species Eledone cirrhosa. The sequence goes on along the minus strand of CAXHJY010000266.1, from coordinate 20,706 downwards.
ATATTATTGCATTACGATTGACCATACGGAATAGACCAGCTCTATACAGTGGTGAACCTCAAACCTGAATATATATATATATATAAATATATATATAATATATATATATATATATATATATAATATATATATATATATTATATATATATATATATATATATATATATATATATATATATATAAGCAAAAACGGATATGATATTCAATTTGTTGGTAATTCAACAAAATAAATGTTTATAACTGATTCAGAGCACTCGATAAGTTTTCTGGAGTATAATATTCAATGATATTAAATAAATGGAAACTATATTTATAAAACCATATTTATTCTATTATATATATTTCAATGGTACCAAAACTTTGGTACGCGCTCATCAGATAAAATGCACGACACATTATATATATATATATATGCATAACGAAGGAAATGTGGTAAGGAACCAGGTGGACCATAACGCACCAAAGTACTCAATACTTAGGGTAGTAGAGTGGGTAATAAGAACGAGTAGGACCCCCGACGGCTGAGCTCAAGCCGTTTCGACGGCTAATTCTGGACTGAGTCCAGAATTAGCCGTCGAATATATATATATATAAGTATAACATTATCGGTTTCAACACACGATTTCAGATAAAGAATCTTGCTAAACAAATTCAGAAACGAAATATATATATATATATATATATATATATATCAATAAATGGAAACTATATTTATAAAACAATATTTATTTTATCATACATATTTCAGGGATACCAAGACAACATTGGTACGCTTTCATCAGATAAAATACAAAGTTTGTTTTATAAATGGAGACGTACCCATGAAAAACATACCTTATCGGTTGGAAATTCTCTGGGTAGTATATATATATATATATATATGCCTATATATATATATATATTTCTGTTTTTGTTTTGTTTCTGAATTTGTTTAGCAAGATTCTTTATCTGAAAACGTGTGTTGAAACCGATATTGTTATACTTTGGGAGGGTCATGTTGCCAATAAGAAACACACGCACCAGTTGCTTTCACTTCAATTTATTATAAATTAAAAGATTTTTTCAAAAAATTTAAAAAAATTAATAAATTTCCGGTTGGCTGGTTGGTTGGTTCCACAACCGGACGGTTGTTCATATATTGTCAAAGTTCTTTCGTCACATATTCTGTGACCTCTTCAGTGACTGGGGATTCTTTTCTTTGTTTTGTGCATCTCCTTTGTTCTGTCCTACGCCATCTTGATTTTGTGTGACACACAAAAATAAGATGGCGTTAGTCCAGAAATAGCCGTCGAAACGGCTTGAGCTCTGCCGTCGGGCTCATACTTTTTCATATATATATATATATATATATATATATATATGCATATATATATATATAGGCATATATATATATATATATATATATAGGCATATATATATATATAGACATATATATATATATATATGGGCATATATATATATAGGAAAAGAGTCAGGACCCCATATATATATATTTTATGGTCCACCTGGTTCCTTACCACACTTCCTTCGTTATATATATATATATATATATATATATATATATATATATATATATACGTTATTCCGGGTTGAATCGGAGGTAACCACAGTAAGTAAGGTACTCAATACATAGCAGAGTATAAAAGTTTTAATATAGATGAGATTCTACAGGACTAGAACTGTTTCATTCATTAGAAATCATCAGGAATCCTGATGATTTCTAATGAATGAAACAGTTCTAGTCCTGTAGAATCTCATCTATATATATATATATATATATATATATATATAAAGCTGTTGTTGTCTGTGTGAGTGTCCTCGTTTTTGCAAAGTCTATACAAATCCACATTTCTACTCCGATTGACTTCAAACTTGCATTTATATATTCCTTGCAGTCTAAAGATATTAACTGCAGCTTTTATGTTTCAATTTTCTGTTGTTAAAGGGGTGTTAGGCGGCGGTTATCGATCTCCGTATCGCTCTTATAATATCTGTCTGTATGCCTGGCTGTCTGTATTACGATATTCTGGCGAACATTGATGACGTATTATGTTCGCTATTTTCCGTTCATTGCCAGGGAACGTCTTCACGAACCAAACTATCGTCTTCCTGTTTTCCTTCGGTTGCAACGTTTTTCGAAATATTTACTTCTGCGTTCACAGATTGATTTTTTTAGTTTCTGAAGATCCCGTTAAGGGTGAAAGCAATGATTCTTTGCTTACACTTTAATCTGTTATTTTAATCTATATATGTATATATATAAAACTGAGGAAGGTGGTATGTATGTGTGTATGTGTGTGTGTGGGGGGGGGGGGGGGGGCGAGAAGTACCCAACCGATTTTTTTCAAACCTTACATGTGCATTACTTATGTTTCAGGCAGTGTTATGCACATAACAAATTCAACTTTTCGATCCTCTAAGGCCCTCATTAGGTGAAAAACTGCGTTTTTCAGCTTTTTAGGGGTTTTTTTGAGGCGTTACGTCAGACCGATTTCCTTGAAATTGTAACTTTGTATTAGTCAGTCACTTCTTCATACCGTGAGAAAAGAAAATCCAACTTTTTTATGGCCTAGGGCCCGCATTAGGTGAAAAATTTCATTTTTTTCAGCTTTTTATGGCTTTTTTGAGGCGTTACGTCTAGCCGATTTTCCCGAAATTTCAAGGCATATTATGCACATAAAAACAATTCATTTCTTGATCCCCTAGGGCCCGCATTAGGTGAAAACCTGCATTTTTCCTGCTTCATCGAGGAAAATCTTAAAGATTACCCAGCCATCAGAGTATTCGGTTTATTTTCTTTACATATTGTCCAGGCATGCAGTTTTTCCACGATTAGGTCTGTTGGCGGCCCGCGTTCCAAAATACCTTATCCCGTGCAACGCCGGGTACCACTGCTTGTGTATATATATATATATATATATACAGTATATATATATGCATATACGCATTTCTACCGGGCGATACGTTGTGTCCTTGAACAAGACATTTTATTTCACGTTACTCCTTCTAACTGGAGTTGCGACCAATAGATAGTATTAGCAATTGGAAAGACCAACGGAAACATTGTTACCTCGGTCCTATTTAATGAAAGTCGATTGCCTGTTCATTCAGTTCCAGTTCTGTAGAAGCCATTTCTATATTAGATAATGATACACTCACACACACACAGACACTTGAATCTAACCGACATGCAAAAACATATATGTAGGAATAAGGTAAGCCCAAATCATAGTAGATTCAAATATCACAGAGAGTGAGAGAGGGGGGGGGGGAAATGAGGTGGAACAGAAATGAAACATGGATTACAGGTTAAAATATAGTCTAGATAGATGAGAAACAAAACGAGGATGTAGTTTATGGAACACCCAAATGATTTAGAAGTCGACCTTAAGTAGGAGCAATAACATTAAGAAAGACATGAACGACACCACAACACTTTGTTTTGAAAATTTTGAAAGTAAGTTTATAAGTATGAATTTTCATAAGATTATCGTAGTTGTCTGTGTGGCCTAGCGGTAGGTACTAGAGACGGTGGATATCCTGGCCTTGAGTTCAATCCTGGTCAAGAGGTACATGTAACCTTTTTCAGTTTTTATTTTACATCCAATAGGAAAAAACTGAAAAGGTTTAACGGGAACCCTACTTCCGACCAGGATCGAACTTCAGACCAAGATCACCAACGTCTATGAACCTTCCAACTAAGCCACAACGACATCTACAAAAGTATAATGAAAATTGATAATTATAAACCTACTTTCAAAATCAAAGTTAAAGAGATGTGTTGTCTTTCATGGCTTCGCTAGAGCTATTAGTAATATTTAGGAATAACTTCTGGTCATTATTGAAAGTCTTTGGATTTCGCAAAATTCATATTTTTTATTGGAGAAGCTAAGATATTTTTCCGCAAAAATTTGATTGCACTGTTTTGTTTCCACTTATGTATTTTTCGAAAATGTTATTTATTCATTATAAAAATGAAATGATAGCATTCTCTATGTAGGTGGGCCCCCTTCAACTCCTGGCAACCAATATTTTTAGACCCAGTCCGCCACTGCATATATATATATATATAGCGTGAACCTAATACTAACACTTTGTACTGCACTCTTCGTTATTGTTTTGTTTTTTGTTTTAACTTATATATATATATATATATATATATATATATATATATATATATATATATATATATATATATATATATATATATATATATATATATATAACGAAGGAAATGTGGTACTCAATACTTAGGGTAGTAGAGTGGGTAATAGGAACAAGTAAGACCCCGACGGCTGAGCTCAAGCCGTTTCGACGGCTAATTCTGTACTGAATTAGCCGTCGAAACGGCTTGAGCTCAGCCGTCGGGGTCTTACTTGTTCCTATATATATATATATATATATATATATATATATATATAAGTGGACTACCGAAACATTTAATTCTTTAAGACAAACTTATCGAGAAGGTGTTTAAGTGGTACAAATCTTTGAAAGAGGGCCGAGCGAATGTTGAAGACGAACCTGTTTCTGGAAGGTTTATTTCGTCAACAAATGAACAAAATGTGGAATTGGTGCGAACGGCGATGGCGAAAGATCGATGATTAAGTTGTGTGTTGGGATGCAGTTCACAGAATTTTAACAGACCATTCATACACACACATGCGAAGAATTTGTGCAAAACCAGTGCCCAAAATTTTATCTGTGAAGTAAAAAGTGAACCGGTTGGAAATTTGTGAGAATTTCTTAGAAAAACCCGAAATTGAGCCAAATTTCTTGGATAAAGTGATAACAGGAGATGAATCATTGGTGTTTGAGTGCGTTCCAAATACAAGATGGCAAAGGGAGGAGTGACACAGAGACAATTCTCTTCGTCCCAGGAAAGATCACAGGAGCAGATCCAGGATGAAACAGATGGTTATCATTTTTTTTTTTTTTTCCGACAACCGTGGTAGTTAGTGTTCACAAAGAATTTTGACCTCCAGGACAGACAGTTAATCGTACTTCTACATAGATGTCTTGGAACGACTTCGAAACGGATCCAGCGAGCCCGAAAGAACATTGGGGGAGATTGGGTACTGTACTATGATAACGCCCTTGCTCACACAACATCTTCAATTAGAGAAATTTCTGGCAAAGAAAGACATTCTCACTCTTCCACATCTTCCCTACAGCCCATATCTAGCTCAGTGTGGTTTCCACCATTTCCCTCAGTTGAAATAGAAGTTGAAGGGCCATTATTTTGGGACTGTGGAAAACATACAAAAAATTGTAACCGACGAGCTAAGGACACCCACAGAAAATAGCTCCAGTACTGCTAGGATCAATGAAAAAACGTTGAAATCACTGCGTGACTTCCCAAGGGTCGTATTTTGAAGGAGATAACTTGTTATTTCATGTACTCTGGGGTCCCAAATAATAGGATTGGGGGTGGGGGAATAAGCGGGGATGTTGAAATAAGACTATATATATATATCTGACTTGTGCTAAAATATTTTCTAAATAATCTAGAGTATAAAGAAGATATTAACGATATACCTCTCCAAGTGCTCGTAGCAGTGGAGACTTCTGGTGTCCTTGGCCCTAGGGCTACCTTCCAACTCACCACCATTGACACAGAGTTAGCTATCTGTAGCAGTGGAGACTTCTGGTGTCCTTGGCCCTAGGGCTACCTTCCAACTCACCACCATTGACACAGTTAGCTAT
>CAXHJY010000266.1:5000-10000 GCA_964016885.1 Eledone cirrhosa | reverse complement strand
TTGTGCCTAAAGTAGAAATCATTGTGTATTCAAGATTGGTCGGGTACCTGGGTCGCCCCTTGGTGCCCACCCTCCTATTGGGGGAAGTTATTTTGTTATTTTTATACATAGTATATATATACATAGTATATATATATATATATATATATATATATATATATATATATATATATATATATATATATATATATATATATATATATATATATATATATATATATATATATATATATATATATATATATATATATATATATATATATATAGAGAGAGAGATATTCTTGTGATCAAGTCTATTTTATTATACATATTTTATCTGATGAGGACGTACTGTTGAAGTTAACTCAGTACCTCTGAAATATGTATAATAATATTTGTTTAAACATCGTCTCAGTGTGTTTGGTATTAAACGTTAGTTATAGCTCTGTTGCCACACATTTCGGAGATTGTTTTTCGTTATTTCGGGGGCCGAAGTTCCGATTTTCGATAATTTTATTTGTATTTTTATATATATATATATATATATATATATAGGAACAAGTAGGACCCCGACGGTTGAGCTCAAGTCGTTTCGACGACTAATTCTGGACTCTACTACCCTAAGTATTGAGTACTTTGGTGCGTTATTGTCCATCTGGTTCCTTACCTCATTTCCTTCGTTATATATATTATATATATATATATATATATATATATATATATATATATATATATATATATATTATTTTCATTGTTAAATTAGTTTTGTTATTGTGAATTTTTACTCAACCTTATTGTAACCCACTGTCCGTATCTTTGTATTGTCCCCTTCATGTCGGCCCTTGTGGCCAATAAATGAAACCATTATTATTGGTGGAGGATTGGCAGTGTCGGTAGAGGATCGGACGCCATGCTTTGACGCATAGAGTTACGGCTCTTGCCATTCTGAGTTCAAATCTCGCCGAGGTTAACTTTGCCTTTCATCCTTACGGGGTCGATAAAATAAAGTACCAGTAATACACTGGGTAATTGCTGGCCTTGTGCCAAAAGTAGAAACAATTATTATTGGATTGGCAGAATCGGTAGAGCGTTGCACACCATGTATTGTAGCATAGTTACGTCCCTTTACGGTCTGAGTTCAAATCCCGCCGAGGTTCACTTTGCCTTTCATTCTTACGAGGGTCGATAAAATCAAGTACCAGTAATGCATTGGGGAATTGCTGGCCTTGTGCCAAGAGAAGAAACAATTATTATTATTATTAGCTTTGCCTTTCATCCTTACGGGGTCGATAAAATAAAGTACCAGTAATGCACTGGTTCCGATTTAATCGACTTTCCCCTCCCTGAGATTGTTGCCCAAAGTAGAAACAATTATCATCATTATTATTATTAATCGGTGGATTGGCAGTATCGGTAGAGAGTCGGACGCCATGCTTTCTAGCACAGTTACGTCCCTTTATGGTCTGAGTTCAAATCCCGCCGAGGTTAACTTTGCCTTTCATCCTTACGGGGTCGATAAAATAAAGTACCAGTAATGCACTGGGTATTTGCTGGCCTTGTGCCTAAAGTAGAAACAATTATTATTATTAATTGGTAGAGGGTCGGACGCCATGCTTAGCAGCATAGAGTTACGGCCCTTTACGGTCTGAGTCCAAATCCCGCCTAGGTTAACTTTGCCTTTCATCCTTACGGGGTCGATAAAATAAAGTACCAGTAATGCACTGGGTAATTGCTGGCCTTGTGCCTAAAGTATAAACAATTATTATTATTATTATTATTATTCCATTGGTGGATTGGCAGTATCGGTAGAGGGTCGGACGCCATGCTTTCCAGCATAGTTACGTCCCTTTACGATCTGAGTTCAAATCCCGCCGAGGTTGACTTTGCTTTTCATCCTTACGGGGTCGATAAAATAAAGTACCAGTAATGCACTGGGTAATTTCTGGCCTTGTGCCTAAAGTAGAAACAATTATTATTATTATTCCGATTCTTTAAATACTGAGTTCAAATCCGGCTGAGGTCAACCTTAACGTTTCATCTATCCGCTGATAGTGATGGTGTCTCCATTAATATAAAGTACTCTATATGTTCTGGAGTTGATATGATCCACTTTTCCCTTCTACCATCTCTCTACTAAACAAAAATTGCCGGGTTTTTTTTGCCTATGTTGAAAACCGTTATGGTTGGTAATTATTGGACTAATGGAAGAATCGGTAGAACATCGGACAGGATGCCGTCCAATGATTATGTTTACCTACCTTTACGTTGCGCTTTCGAAACCTTGCCGAGGAGTTAACATTGGAGGGGTCGATAAATAAAGTACCAGTAACCTACTGAATGTCAACTTGCCCCGTCTCACTAAATTGTTGGCATTGTACCTAAATCAGAAACCATTATTATTATCGATGGATTGGCAGTATCGGTAGAGGGTCGGACGCCATGCTTTGACGCGTAGAGTTACGCCCCTTGCCATTCTGAGTTCAAATCCCGCCGAGGTTAACTTTGCCTTTCATCCTTGCGGGGTCGATAAAATAAAGTACCAGTAATGTACTGGGTAATTGCTGGCCTTGTGCCAAAAGTAGAAACAATTATTATTATTAGATTTTATTGTAAACCCCAACCCCCACCCACTGTCCCTGTATTTGTATTGTCCCTTACATGTCGGCGCCGAGGTTAGCTTTGCCTTTCATCTTTATAAAGTACCAGTAACAAACTGAGGTCCATTTAATTGCCCCCCCCCCCCCAAAAAAAAAAGAAAAAAATTGTTGCTCTGTACAGTCTTGAGTTCAAATCCCGCCGAGGTTAACTTTGCCTTTCATCCTTACGGGGTCGATAAAATAAAGTACCAGTCATACACTGGGGTAATTGCTTTTGCCTTGTGCCAAAAGTAGAAACAATTATTAATATAAATGCCGCCGAGGTTAGCTTTGCCTTTCATCCTTATAAAAAGTACCAGTAACAAACGGGTGTTGATTTAATTCACCTTACCCATCCCCTGCCCAAATCCTTGGCCTTTACGTTCTGAGTTCAAATCTCGCCGAAGTTTTCTTTGCCTTTCATCCTTTTAAAATACCAGTAACGCACTGCGGTCGTTGATTTAATCGACCCCCCCCCCCCAAGAAATTGCTGGCCTTTTGCCTAAAACATAAACCATTATTGTTATATTGGCAGTATCAGTAGAGGGTCGGACGCCATGCTAGGGTGGTGGATTGGCAGTATCGGTAGAGGGTCGGACGCCATGCTTTCCAGCATAGTTACGTCCCTTTACGATCTGAGTTCAAATCCCGCCGAGGTTGACTTTGCCTTTCATCCTTACGGGGTCGATAAAATAAAGTACCAGTAATGCACTGGGGTAATTGCTGGCCTTGTGCCTAAAGTAGAAACAGTTATTATTTTTATTTATATTTTATCTGGAAAAACTTGGGACCAGTTATATAGTGTAGTTTAATAAATAATTGTTTCTACTTTTGGCACAAGGCCAGCAATTAACCCAGTGTATTACTGGTACTTTATTTTATCGACCCCCCGTAAGGATGAAAGGCAACGTTGACCTCGGAGGGAGAGATTTGAACTCAGAACGTAAAAGGCCGTAGCTCTGTGCGGCCAAGCATGGCGTCCGACCCTCTACCGATGCTGCCAATCCATTGACTCTTCGCTATGAAACGTGTATCTTGGCTTCTCCCTGCACGGTGGAGCGCCGAACAATATGAATATGTTTTGCTGCATCATTTATTAGGAATCTTCGGTTTATTGCGACAAGAGTTCGAATCCTAGTCATACCTCATCTTTATCTATTGCTGTTTATCGAAACACACACACACACACATGGCTATATATATGCGTGTATGTATGTATATGTATGTGTATGTATATGTCTGTGTAGATATATATGTCTAGGTAGGTATATCTGTATGTTTATGAGTATATATATGTATATACGTGTGCGTGTATGTATGTATGTATGTATGTATGTATGTATGTATGTATGTATGTATGTATGTGTATATATATATATATGTATGTATATGTATATGTGTGCGTTTATGTATGTGTATGTATATATATATGTATGTATATGTGTGCGTTTATGTATGTGTATGTATATATATATATATATATATATATATATATATATATATATATATATACGTGTGTGTGTATGTATGTGTATAACAATATGCTGAACTCCAACCAGCATGGATTCCGTAATGGAAGGGATTGCCTGACGCAGCTACTGCATCACTTTGATGACATTTTGAGAGCCTTGGGAGAGGGTTCCAACACTGATGTTATCTACCTTGATTTCAGCAAGGCCTTTGACAGGGTTGATCATAACATTCTACTGAGAAAGCTGTCCAATATTGGTGTCAGTGGAAAGCTGCTGCAGTGGATCAAGAGCTTCCTGTCAAACAGAACCCAACATGTTGTGGTTGAGGGAGTCAAATCCAGCCCAGCCAAAGTCAGTAGTGGGGTCCCACAAGGCACTGTGTTGGGCCCACTTCTCTTCATCATCTATATTAATGACATCACTGACATCATCAAACACAGCAACATTAAAATTTTCGCTGATGATTCCAAGCTCCAAAAGGTCATCAATGGCGTGGATGACCGGATAAGCCTTCAGTCAGACCTACTGGCTGTTACCCAATGGGCGGAAAAGAACAACATGTTACTGAACGAAGACAAATTCGAACTGATCCTCTTTGGAAAAGAGGATGCTCTGAAACTCCCGTACTCCCTTCCCTCCGGGGAAACTCTCGTGGCATCTAACAACATCAGAGACTTGGGAGTAACCGTGGACAGCAACATAAGCTGGACCACGCATATAAGCAGCAAAGTTGACATGGCCCGCAGAATGTGTTCCTGGATCCTCAGAACCTTCCAGTCGAGAGATTCCCGCACCATTATCCTTCTCTTCTCTACTTTTGCCCGACCACACCTTGAATACTGTTGTCCACTGTGGTCTCCCCACACGAAACAAAGTATCATGAAACTTGAAGCTCCTCAAAGGGCAATCACGA
>CAXHJY010000265.1:27500-31075 GCA_964016885.1 Eledone cirrhosa | reverse complement strand
AGAGAGAGAGAGAGAGAGAGAGAGGGGGGGACAAGAAGCTTAAAAGTGTAAGGGTGAGCTATGGGCCGATAGGGAGTTGGGAAAAGAATAAAAGAAATGATATCAGTAGTAGTTTGACTGACCGTTTATTTAACGACGCAGTAAAGATAAAAGGCAAAGTGGACATTAGCGGGTTTTATGCGGCTGGGGAGATAGAACAACTTTAAGACGCCAGCATCAACAGTTCTCCAAGAGATGGCAATATGAATGTTATTTTTCTCTAAAAAATGCTTTTCCGCCCTGCCCGTCTCTTCAGTCTTTCTATTTCTTCTTTAATTTCTCATTCTTTCTTCTGATGAAGGACTAAACGTTAGGACTCTCTTCTTGCTATTTTCAAGCGTTAAACTAATATATTCCTTCCATGTACTGTGCAGTTTGTTTTGTTATTTTTGCTATTTCTGTTTACCTTTTACATACAAAATAAACAATTTGCCTCGTGATTCATGAAGGCGTAATTTCGATTCTCTGACCGAACGGTACGTTGTGTCGTTGAGCAAGACACTTTATTTCACGTTACTCCAGTCCACTCAGCTGGGAAAATTTTGTACCTGCATTTCAAAGGGCCAACTGTGTTACATACTCTGACATGCTGAATCTCTCTGAGAAGGCGTTAATGATACACGTGTCTGTGAAATACTCAGTCTTCTGCATGTTAATTTCACTAGCAGGCTGTTCTGTTAATCAAACAAGTGGAATAGTGGTCGTGGGAACCGACGGAGGTACAGTAACATGAATCAGGGGTTGGCAAAGATGAGTGAATGAAAAATACTACATGAAAGATTTACAAACAATAAAAAGATTTTAGATTGGCAAGAGCGAGAACCAAAATAACAGCAACATCAACAACAATATCACAACAACAACAACCTCCATCATTGCCACCACCAATAACAACAGCAACGTTATGTACTTTTATCATACAAACAAGAAATAGTGAGCTTTGCTTCGACTAATATAAACACTACTATCATTGATACTCGAGTACGAATCTACAGATGCTTTCAGTTATCTAAGATAGTAATGATGATGATCATGATGATGATGATGATAATGTAAATGGGGGTGGTGACGATAGTAATGATGAAGATGTTGGTAGTGGTGGTTATGGCGAAGAAGGATAATCGCAATAATCTAGTTGGTAGTGGTTGATGACGAGAGCACTGGCGATCACAATAGCATCATCATCATCATCTCCACCACCACCATCTTGGTAATGTTGCTGGTAGTGGTGATGGTTGATATGGTAATAATGGTAGAGGTTTCGCATGTAAAAGATGAACAGATCGGATAAAAAGCCTCCAAATAGAGAAAATGTCTATGTATAACGATATTGTGTGTGAAGTGACCAGATATGACTTCGTCTTCTATCATAAATGATAATTACAGTTTGTAGTACCGATCTGAACATAGTAGGGAGACTATAGACGACAGAACAAGTTAAAACATGCCTTCAAAAACCTTTTAAACAATGAATCCCCTCCCCCATTTGGTAAAAGAAATTCGTGCTAATGTTTTGCCTAAGGGACCTCGCACATTTTTGGTTAAACCAATTATTGGCGATTTTCGCTACGAAAGACAAGATGTATAAAAAAAAATTTTATTGATCTTTAGCAGGAAAGATTGCATTAATCAGCAAATAATGATCCAAAGGCTAGAATATAAAAATAAATTCTCCATTGCACGCGTGACCCCAGGGGTTCACGTACCCACATTGAAAAGGTGTGGTCTAGAAGAAGGGTGCTCCAAATGCTTAACGTTTATTTAGAAGTTTACTCCGAGTACCGAACAACTGCCTGGAAAAAAGTTGTATGTATGTCTGAACCCGTAACTTCCGATGTAGTCGTAGAGGCGCTGTATGAATATGCAGTGTGACGTAGGCATTTTAAACTTGAGCGAGTTCATCTTCTCTTCTGGTCTAAGGACAGTCGTTTTTTTTCCAGAAAGGGAGATAGAGGGTGAGGAAGAGATATATAGGAAGAATCGACCCCAATACTAAAACGGTACGTTTTAATCGACCTCGAAACAATGAGAGGCAAATTTGACTTCGATGAGTATTAAACTCAAAGCGCAGAGAGCCGGAACAAATACTGCAAAGTAGATTATTCGACTTTCTAATACCAATACGACGAGAAAAGGGTTACGCTGAAGTAAAACCTGAATATTGTTCAGTTTCTGGTCGCCACAGCCAAATTTGAGCCCCTGAGAGGAAAGTTGTTCTATCTGAAAAGAAAGTACAGTTCTGTGCATGCATCATTTACTATAATTAAAATATACGTTTTAATTTTAACTCTGTTCAATTCGATGCATTTCTTCTACAAGCCATGAATATTGCTTTGATATACAACTTTCAATTCATAATCGGAAAGTTACTACTCTTTCAAATAACATTTAAGTGTTGTAATACATCTGATACCCTTTTAAGTTGACCTGCTATTTAATTCGATAAGTGATATACATGATCTTTTGTTCTTGAGTAATTTGTCTTAATATTATTTTAATCGTTTATGCTTTAATAAACTCTGATGATTCCTGTGGTTTGTGCTAATAGCAAATTGTTGAATAAAATAATTTACTGTTTTGTTGTTGAAGGTATATTCCTACGGGGAGAAAAAATTGCTAGTAATTAATGTCTTAAACTTTTAATTTTGATTTGTAAGTACAGTATAATCATATATTGGCTCTGCTTGGCTCTGCTTGATCCTACCATAGATTGAGCTAAAATACACCAAGTAAATGAGTAAAACCTATTATTTACTCGCATAAATATTATCATTACTATTAATATAATACATATATATATATATATGTGTGTGTGTGTGTGTGTGTGTGTGTGTGTGTGTGTGTGTGTGTGTGTGTGTGTGTGTGTGTGTGTGTGTGTGTGTAAAAGGTAAACAGAAATAACAACACAATCGGTACAGTATATGGAAGGGATATATTAGGTTAACGCTTGATATAGCAGGAAGAGGGTCTTAAAGTTTCGGAGGCAAGTCCTTCGTCAGAAGAAAGAATGAGAAACAAGATAGATTGAGGATATATATGTATATATATGTATATATATGTATATATATATATATGTGTATATATGTATATATATATATATATATATATATATATATATATATATATAGTAATAATAATAATAGTAATAATAATAAATGTGAAGACTAAAATCCAAAGAGGGCTCGATAAGGATAAGCAGCGATTCTTTACTTAAACTTTAATCTGTTATTTTAATAAATATATATACATATATATACATAAATATATATATATATATATATATATACATATATATATATAAATATATATATATATATTAGTATGTACACGTACATACATATATGTATACAGACGTACAGTAGTATGTATATATATATACATACATGTACACATATATATATATGTACGTATGAATTCACCAAACATTTATTATAATGCTCGGTGTGTTTGTAAACAAACATCCCGTATTAAGCCGTAGTGTCTAGCAACCATCGTTGCTCGTTTGTTCAACACTGACAAAGGAACGCTGTACTAGT
>CAXHJY010000265.1:12500-20000 GCA_964016885.1 Eledone cirrhosa | reverse complement strand
TTGATAGAGCGTTGGATGAAATGTCACTGCCGCATTTGTTCTGGTTCTTTACATTCTACATTAAAATCCCACCGAGGTTGACTTTGCCTTTCATCCTTCCAGAGATGATAAAATAAAGTCCCAGTTATGTACTGAGGTTGATTTAATCAACTATGCTCTTCTCCAAATTTGCTGGCCTTGTGTTTAAATAGAAAATCAATTATCACGGTCAACAGGCTCTCACTGTTTCTTTGGGGGCTGCCGTGGTTGACAACTTGTTGTTCACGTGAGAGGAATAGGCAGCTGTTACATCTCCACGTTGGGAATGCAGTTGAGGCTCATCGGCTCAGGCTAATGCATAACAGATGGTGAAAACTACTGCATCCTGAACAATTCTAACCCTTCTTACACCTGTTACCACAGGAAACTCCCTGCTGGAGTAAGAAGCTTGGTGGGAGATTACAAATGGGAGCATTGTTCGGCACCATAAATGTAAATGCCGCTATAACTGTTAGCTCTATTTGGGGGAGAAGGGAGATATGGTATTTTGTGTCAGTGGTGATTGCGTTATTTATTGTGGTGGCAGGTTGATGTTATTGTTCGCGTTGGTGTTGGTGTCTTGGACGTAGCTGTTCGAAAGAAAATTTAGTTGACAATAATTTTTTTTATATTTCTGTGATTGTTTTTCTTTATGTGTGTGTGTGTGTGTGTATGTGTGTGTGTGTGTGTGTGTGTGTGTGTGTGTGTGTGTGTGTGTGTGTGTGTGTGTGTGTGTGTGTGTGTGTGTGTGTGTGTGTGTGTGTGTGCGTCAAATATACTAGATTTCTAACTTTTTCGGGATGAAAAGCAAAGTCGGCCTCGTGATTGGGACTTCAACTCAGAACATAGAAAGTGCGTAATTATTTATATACCAGCAGGTTGGTTTTCTATCGATCTTCGTATATAAACAAATTCTCGGTTCATCAATGATTGTTAGACGAAACGCAATGACTTTATTGATAAAACATGAGGAATTGATTTATAAAACATAGTGGCGCAATAGAGGAAAGTTAGTGAACCTATAGTTGAAACTTATTATATAGGTGAATAATAGTGACCCTATGGATAAAACAAAGTGAACTTACAGGTAAAGTATGGTGATCCTATAGGTAAAATAGTAACCCAACAAGTATTAAAAATCAATATAACATTTTAAATGTAGTATTTATGATATATATATATATATATATATATATATATATATATGTGTGTGTGTGTGTGTGTGTGTGTGCATGTATGTATATCTAAAGTCTGTCTTAAGCGAAAAGGGTCATTTGGCCGGTGCTTATCCCGGTTTCATGGCGTGAAGCGACTTAGAGTACAAGACTCCCCCCTGGACAGGATGTCAGTCCATCGCAGGGTTAAACCTCCAGCTATTGCTGGTACTCATTTCCAGCTGAGTTTACTGGAGCTACGTGAAATGAAGTGTTTTGCTCAAGAACACAACATGCAGCCCAGGAATCAAACCCACGACATTATGAACGTAAGTCCAACACTCTTACCGCTAGGCCACATGCCTCCACGTGTATGTATATACACACATATATACATATATTCAAGTATATATATATATATATATATATATATATATATATATATATATATATATATATATATATATATATATATATTCACCAATCTCTCCTCTCCTATCTCCATCTCTCTCTTTAAAATTGGTTACTCTTGAACTGTGTATATATATATATATATATATATAATTATAAATAAAATAACAGGAGGCTGGACTGGTGTAAGGATTTACATCAGTCCAGCCTCCTGTTATTTTATTTATAATAATTAACTCCGTATGAGCACCACCAACTACACAAACGAAAACGGCTGAACGTTGAGTACTCTCCATAATATTACATCAAGATTAACCATACGGAATGACCAATTCTATCCGGTGGTGAACCAACAAACCTAAATATATATATATATATATATATATTAATAAATGGAAATGTTGAGTGCTTTATATCATTTATAAAAATGTTTAAGCTTGTTGAATCCCAACAAATTAAATACAACCTCTGCATATATATATATATATATATATATATATATATATATATATAAAAGAAAATTTTCGCTCTACATGATGGCTAAATTCAATAAATGTAATCTGAGTTTTTCGAATATTAATAATAACATTCGATTCGTTTGCAATTATGCAAACAAGCCTCAATTTTATAGCCATGTCAGTAGAATGAACCCTTCATTTTTGCTCTTATATACAAATGTTATAATTGTTAGGGATTAAAAATATTTTGTATATACAATATAACTATACCCTTTCCATAGAGACTTGTTACAGTTTTTTCTCTCTTTCACTCACAGACACACATCAATTTCCACAAAGGTTTCTAAGAGTGTGCGACTAAAAATAATTCGGGCGTTGTTACCACCACCACCACCATTCTCTTCCTTTCTCTCTCGTACACACTCATTCGCCACCCCCATTTCAGTGTGACAGACGGTTTTGCCAGCATGTACAACAATTTTAATATAACAGTTACATAATGGTGGTGTAGAATGAAATATAAACAACTATTTAGCATCAGATTGATGTATGCTTGTATTGTGACTGTGTCTTTGGAATTTCACACTATACAAATACAGAGATATAAATTTTAACTAGAATATCTGTCCTGATTTCCATGAGTCTTCTGTGAAAGTGTAAAAGTTAGCAGGTCACCAACAGGCTGAGATGGAAACTTGAAGTAACGTCTGAACAATTTTTAATTTATGGGTAAATGTCAGCAGATATATTATCACCAGATATCACTTTATATCGTGATAGCGATATTAAGGAATAATAGATAATATTAGAAACAATTTTTCTTAATTGCGTATATGGCCCATAACTCTAGGTGGAGTCGTAGGGGCACCATCACGACACATGCTATGTCTTGGATATTTTTAACCAGGTGGAGCCTATCCCTCTCCACTCTCCAGGTCGGAATACAGTCGTTTTTTTCTTCTTCTTCGATATAAATATATATATATATTCAGGTTTGAGGTTCACCACTGGATAGAGCTGGTCAATTCCGTATGGTCAATCTTGATGTAATAATATGGAGAGTACTCAACGTAAAGCAGTTCAACCGTCTTTGTTTTTGTAGTTGGTGGTGCTAGTACGGAGTTAAATATTATAATGAAATAACAGGAGACTGGACTGGTGTAAATCCTTGAAAGGTTTATTATACTATGATCATTTCAATGACCGGGTTCCGTATGAATCCGGTGATATCATCAGGTATTCGAAATATAATAAGTGAATGTAATAGATAAAATCCATGGGGTTGAAAATCAAAGACCGGAGGACGACCGCCATCTAGCATCGTCCACCTTTGCCGGTCGCCCTCTATTACATTCACTTATTATATTTCGAATACCTGATGATATCACCGGATTCATACGGAACCCGGTCATTGAAATGATCATAGTATAATAAACCTTTCAAGGATTTACACAAGTTCAGCCTCCTGTCATTTCATTATTATATATATATATATATATATATATATATATATATACATATATATATATATATATATATATTTAGAGAGAGAGAGAGAGACACCACCTCCAATATTGGACTGCGACTTTATTTGTCGACCTCGAAATTAAAGAAAGCAAAGCTGACTTCGGCAAGGTTTGAACTGAGAGCGCTCTGAAACGGAATAAATACCGAGGTATTTTAATCCGACGTCATATCGATTCTCCCAATTTACCGCCTTCACCATTGTGTATTGCCTTATATCTGATATATTAGGGTGGTGGACTGACAGTATCGGAGGAGCGTCGGACAACATACTTTGTGGTATATAGTTACGTCCCTTTACGTTCTGAGTCCACATTCTGCCGGGGTTAGCTTTGCCTTTCATCCTTATGAGGTTGATAAAATAAAGGACCAGTAATGCACTGTGATGAATTTAATAGACTTTTCCTGTCCCTAAAATTGTTGGCTTTGTGCTTAAATCAGAAACCATTATATCTAATATATTTAGTTCGATATCAGGTAATGTCTATTAATATTAAGTACATCTAATATCGTTATCCCTTTATACTCTCTCAATATGCTCAGTTAGCATATTATATTTATTTATATGATAACCATGGTTTCTCTTATGCAAAGCATAAATTTATCAAAAGGCAAATTTCCCAGTTTGTATGGTTGTTCATGCTGAACAACATGCCACACATAAAAATAGATGTAAACATACACAACACGTATACCAGGTCCGAACAAAGAGGAGCCGAACTCCCACTGCCATTGTCCCCATCTCTCTCGTTTCCCCGGGGGATGGTAAGGGAGATGCGCTGGAAGGGCCATTGCATCTCACGAGGCCCACACCTGCGTCTAGCCAGCTCAATGCCTATGGTGGTGTGTATGGAGGTAGCCCTAGGACTCCAGAAGTCTCCACTACTGCAAACCTGTCGGAGAGCGACCGATACTTAGAGAGTTTACCCTCCTCAGCCTGAAGTGCAGCAGAGCTTGGGTTAGTCTCAGACTGCACCAGGTTGCCGCTGGAGAATGTGTCTCTGCATGTGGCATCCCAGACAAGGGGTTTACCACCGCAGATAACGATATTAATTATAATTAATATTATTAGATATTAGATGTAATAAGCAATATAAGCAATGATGATCAATTGTTTTAATATCAAATTTAATCAGACGTGAAATAATCAACTCTCACATTCCCTGTTGTTCCTGTGTAAAGGCGCATGGCTTAGTGGTTAGTGTGTTCGGCTCTTGATCATAAGTTCGTGACTTCGATCCGGGCAGCTCTTTTCCTTATTGCAAATGGTTACATGGGTTGCACCTATAATTCAAAGAGCTAGTGTTGTCACAGATTTTGTCACCTTGGATCTCCCAGAGAACTATGCAGGAGTAGGCTGTTCTGTTGTTTGAACAAGAGGAACACTCCTCGTTAGAACCGATGGAAGTCCAACATAGTTTTCTAATGATTAGCAAGCCTTCGTCGTAATATCTGAAATATTTAACTGAGTCATTGTTTCCTCAATCCTTAATATATCCGGTTAGATAAGTGAATTTATATACGATAGTCGGCTGAATAGTTCATAGGCTGACCAAGATACTCTCATGGGATGACCAAATGAGGTTTATTTTTCAATATAGTCCCTAGAAGGAAACAATGTAGTTATTAATAATTGTTTCTATTTTTGGCAAAAGGCCAGCAATTATCCCAGTGCATGCAGTTATTAATAATTGTTTCTACTTTTGGCACAAGGCCAGCAATTACCCAGTACATTACTGGTACTTTATGTTATCGACCCCGTGAGGATGAAAGGCAAAATTAACTTTGGCGGGATTTGAACTCAGACTGTAAAGGGACGTACCTATGCTAGAAAGCATGGCGTCCAACCCTCTACCGATACTGCCAATTCACCGCCCTTATTAAGCGTATGCAGTTATTAATAATAAGAGTTGTATGCAAGATTTCACAGCGCTAGCATCACTCCTTTATAGTCAGACTATGATCTTTTCAGCCGACCCTCTTATGTAGAAATTGTATATCTAGTTAATTGAGTTTATGTGATATGGATCAATTTGCTTCATGAAAAAGATATGTCACTATCTCCTGTAAACATTGATATGAGATAACATTTCTTGTTTGAGAAATGGCTTACTAATCTTCAGCTGGTCGAAATTTGTAGCTACGTAGTAGTGACCCATAACCTATTTATAGTCATAATTACAAACCCTCCTTGAGGACACATAAATTATGATGGCCGTAAGGACAGAACTAAAGACATTTACAGTAAATGCGATTCAGCGTCCCCAAGCTAAACCAACAGGATCAGTTGACTGTAAAATATCAAAATGCTTACTGGTTGTGCAGTCACAGCCTATAATAATTTTTAAGGAAAGGAGAAAATTGATTAAATCGACCCAGTGCGTTACTGGTATTCTATTTTATCGACCCCGTAAGGATGAAAGGTAAAATTAACCTCAGCAGGATTTGAATTCAGAACGTAAAGGGCCCTAACTATGCTGTAAAGCATGTTGACCGACTCTCTACTGATACTGCCAATCCATTGTCTTTGGTTTTTGATTTAGGTACGAGGCCAATACTTTTTGGAGAGGGAAAGTCGATTAATTCCACCCAGTGAGTTACTTGTACTTTATTTTATCGACCCCGTATGGATGAAAGGTAAAACTAACCTCTGCGGGATTTGAACTCAGAACGTAAAGGGCCATAACTATATGCTGCGATGCAGGGTGCTCGACGCTCTACTGATACTGCCAATCCACCACCCTAGTAATAATTTCTAGTATAGGCACAAAGCCAGTAATTTGGGGGAAGGGTAAAGTCGATTAAATCGATCCCAGCGCGTTACTGGTGCTTTATTTTATCGACCCCGTAAGGATGAAAAGCAAAGTTAACCTCGGCGGGATTTGAACTCAGACCAAAGCATGTTGTCTGACGCTCTACTGATTTTGCCAATCCACAATAATGATTTCATATATAGGCACAAGGCCAGCAATTTTTTTGGGGGGAAAGTCGATTAAATCGACCCCAGTGCGTGACTGGTACTTCATTTTATCGACCCCGTAAGGATGAAAGGCAAAGTTAACCTCGGCGGGATTTGAACTCTTTGCTGCAAAGCATGGCGTCAGACCCTCTACCGATACTGCCATCCGCATCTGTCCTGGAACCTGAATATAGCCTGATAGAATCGTTGTCTTTGAAAGTGTGTTAGCCTTGCTCTCTGGAACTTTACTAACGGCAATAGCATACTCTACTTTGCATGACTATGCCTTGGCCATAAATAATTAGATACCTATTATTCGAATTGTTGATAGCATGAAGGCCATAATCCAGACACTGAGTGAAAACCCTTGTTACTGCATCCGATATGCAGTAAATCAATGCAAATATCGAAAATTCGATACTTCTCCCACTGGATCGACACTAACGATTTGGCTAGCTGTAGCTTTATTTTCAATTCAGTATATGTAACTTTTCGTTTATTTCTTGTAATCAACATGTGTAGTTTCTCTAATATGCCCTTCCTAAGTGTATGCCTCAATGTAGGAAAGTCAATTAAAGCTAGTTATCATTTGTAATTAATATTATTTCATATAATTAGATAACGAAAAGAACATGCATGCGTATTCTATTTTATTTTGTTTCCCAGTTTTTTATCTGGCACCAAGGAAACTCGTAATTATCATTAACTAGCAGTAAAGCCCGGCGTTGCTCGGGGTCGCTCAGTAGCTGTGTTAAAGTTACAATGTTAAGTTTCTTTCTTGGCTTAAAAACTGTAGTGTCTACTGTGCAGACTTGCATGTGGTGTTTTTGATTAATATTCCCTCAACCAACAATATGCCTTATGAAGTTAAGAAAACATAACGATAACCCGAATGTTATAACAAAAGAGGATGCTGGGGATAGAAACTGCACTGGTTATTTATTAACAAAGATCGAAAATGTAAACACTGCAACGC
>CAXHJY010000265.1:0-7500 GCA_964016885.1 Eledone cirrhosa | reverse complement strand
GTTCAAATTCAAAACTTCGTCTCCACCTCACACATAAATCAATTTATTTGGTTCAATTTTTATACTACGATAGAACCTATCATTGCACATCTTATAGATGGTCAAAGGCAAAATGATGGCCACTGACGTCGTCTGAACTTTTAGTTGTGTATTTGAGAATTCATCGGTTTCCAATCAAGTAGCGTGAGGAAATTTGGCTTAGTGTTAAAGGTCATTACCTCCCTCCCTCAGCTTGCCCCTTCGTCAGTCACCCGCGTTTCTCAGTGATAGACATCATCACCACCCTCCCCCGCATGGTCTGTCTTTGGCCATAGATGAGTCATCGAGAAGCAGTCGCTAAGATCAACACCTTTTCATCAAAACAGATATTATTTTACCTACCCAGGCAACGCTGGGTACTGCTGCTAGTATATATATATATATATATATATCATTATCTATAAAAGGCAGATTGTTGTTGTTGTTGTGTGTGTGTGTGCATGTTCCATGTTTATACATTTGCACAATTTCAAACCGATTCGACTCAAAGTCTGTAAGAATGTTGTAAATGGTCTAACTTAGGTCAGCAACTATTTATTTTATTCAAACTCACCAACAATTACGGAAATAATCGATAAAACTAAATACATGACGCTTTACCCCTCTAATACAATCTGATTACTCTCTCTTAAAATTCGATAAAACTACATACATGCTGCAATTTTCTCTGAAATACGATTAAACTTACAAACTTTAAGAGAGAGAGAGTGAGAGGGAGAGAGAGAGAGTGAAGTTTGTTTTTGAGTGTAGAACGCTAAACATTTATTTACTTCAATGACAAAGAGAACTTATTACATTTCATACGAAACAACAATTATTCAAAAGCAACTGATAAATTTATTCAACAACAAAAAAAATAGCGATAAATCTTTTTTAAAACATCTATCAACGAACGTAGGAGAAAGAAGTATCAGTTAATTTACTATACACAATAATATCCTCTATGAGGTCACTAAACCTGCTAGAAACAGCAACTAACTCTCCCCCATATCACACCACTCCCTACTGTCTTAAATTTAGAAAACATATCCTCTATGAGGTCACTAAACCTGCTAGAAACAGCAGCTAACTCTCCCCCATATCACACCCCTCCCTACTGTCTTAAATTTAGAAAACACACATTAGACAACCATGCAGAACAACTCCATCGCAGCTCTGTTGTTCGGCTGGCATTGTCTACGCGCGTGTTGTGCAAGTACTGTGAAACAATAAATGTCAACACTTCTTTGTACAGAGATAATATCCATAGGCGAAACTACAATTGTCACTGCTGGCGCAGCTCCTGCTTCGGCAGTCCAGGTCTGCAATTCATTCACCCAGTGCCTGGCAGACAAAAAAGTGCTGCCATAAAATGGGTGGTGCAACCTAACTTTGGTAACTTACTGACCCCGAGCAACGCCGGGCTTTAATGCTAGTATATATATATATATTCATTTAATTAGAGAGTAAATCACACAATATATAACTACTCCATTACCAAAGGTTTCAGGACCCTAGACAATATTAATATACGAACGAGACGTATGTTAATACTGTCTAGGGTCCTAAAACCTTTGGTAATGGAGTAGTTATATATTGTGTTGTTTACTTTCTAATTAAATAGCTCTGTTTTATACATAGAACACTCTTTTTCCTTTACTTTTTCTTCGGAAATACTTTATATATATATATATTAAAGTTTAAGCAAAGAATCGCTGCTTTCACCCTTAACGGGATCTTCTGAAACTCAGAAGATCCCGTTAAGGGTGAAAGCACCGATTCTTTGCTTAAACTTTAATCTGTTATTTTAATAAATATTTGCTCTACGGTTCTTATATATTTGATATATATTTATCCTTATCGAGCCCTCTTTGGATTTTAGTCTTCAAATTTATTATTATTACTATATATATATATATATATATATATATTAATAAAAGGAATTCCAACTTTGTCTGATTTACTCGTTTTATTTACCATCCTTTAAAATGTATAATGGTATTAGAATGAAATAGTATGGTAGAATATTAAATGTTAAGTGTTAATTGAACAAGTACTTTCATGCTTTCGCAATCTTCAGGCACACACACACACACACACACACGCACACACACACATATATATATATATATATATATATATATATATATATATATATATATATATATATAACTGTTTCTACGTTAGGCACAAGGCCAGCAAATACCCAGTGTATTACTGGTACTTTATTTTATCGACCCCGTAAGGATGAAAGGCAAAGTTAACCTCGGCGGGATTTGAACTCAGAATGGCAAGGGCCGTAACTCTATATATATATAACACGAGGGAGAAAGGGGATCCGAAGAGAGAGAAAGAGAATGTGTGTGTATGTGTTTATCTGTGTGTGTGTGTGTCTGTGAGTGTGTGTGTTTATGTGTGTGTGTGTGTGTGATCACTTTGCCTGCCAAAGGTAGCATCTAGTTTCATACAAATCACTCCCTCCTGTCTTTTTAAACAGAACACAGAGAGTTTTAGTTACTCTATATCTGATGGTCATGGATGAAATATATTTAACCATAATGGCTGACCTACTGCTAAACAACAACTGTGATTATGTATAATTGCATTTGCTTGTGGGTGGTATATATATAGTGTACCGCCAACATTCGCAGTTCCGGCATTCGCGGTCCCAGTTATTTGCGGAATTTTCCTTATAATTGTTATAATTATTCGTGGAATTTTCCTTATAATTGTTGTAATTATTCGTGGAAACCACCGCATATTCATGGAGTCGTAAATATCTTCCACGATTTTTTAATGGCTTTTTTCATGGCAATGTATATTTTTTTAACGCTAAATTATTAATAATACTATACCATATTTGCCAGTCTACTGGACGCCCCTTCGCATATGACGCTCCTTCTCTTTTTTTTATTATATTTTACGTTATATTTTGAGGTTTATATGAATTTTTATAGACCACGTTTGATATTCGCGGTTTTTCAAACTTCGTGGGTGCTCTAGGTACATAACCCCCGCGAATACCGGGGGACAACTGTATATATGAGGGGGATGTATTCGTGTACATCAACAGGTGTCTAACAGTTAGATATTTCTTTAAACTTGAAGCTTGTGTTATATATATATATAGGAAAAAGTATGACCCCGACGGCAGAGCTCAAGCCGTTTCGACGGCTTCGAAACGGTTTGAGCTCTGCCGTCGGAGTCATACGTTTTCCTATTACCCACGCTACTACCCTAAGTATTGAGTACTCTGGTGCGTTATGGTCCATCTGGTTCCTTACCACATTTCCTTCGTTATGTATATATATATATATATGTGTGTGTGTGTGTGCGCGTGCGTGCGTATCTATATGTCGATATAGAGAACTTAGTCAATAAACACAAACTATAAATATTTATAGTAAACATACGTGCTTACGACAACACATATCATCACCCTCCCTCTAACTGGTGTTATTTTTAATGAACCAACTTTGATTCAAGTTACTCAGGTGATGAATTGAAAGAATTTTCACAGTGTCAGATAAAACGCCAGAATTGACTTCGGCACGTTCTTAGTTCATATAAGGGTGTAATTAACTTTGCTTTTCATCCTTCCGAGGTCGATAAAATAAAGTACCAATCAAGTACTGAGTCGATATAATATTTCTGTAAAGCATACTAGATGAGAATGAAACTATAAAAGATTTCCATGATTATGATTGGTATCCTTGGGAAAATGGAAAGG
Source organism: Eledone cirrhosa (assembly GCA_964016885.1). Taxonomy (NCBI): domain Eukaryota; kingdom Metazoa; phylum Mollusca; class Cephalopoda; order Octopoda; family Eledonidae; genus Eledone; species Eledone cirrhosa. The sequence continues at coordinate 3,752 of CAXHJY010000265.1, read as the reverse complement.
AATGGATCAGCATATCGGATCAAGGAAACGGTGTTTTCATTAGTCTTTCTATTACTGTTACTACCTGCCGGCTGGAGTTCTGGTAGAAAGATATGTCATATCTAGTTTGCACAAATCTCGGACATTGATCGAAATTGAGGAATGTTATTTGAGACAAAATAACAGGGGTGGGGTGATTATAATGTCTGGGTGAAAAAGCTCAGTAAATCGTTTTACAAACGTCAATATACACATGTGTGATTGAGAATATTTGAGCTTTGGCTGTAAGTACTTCGTCACGTATCCTTCGGTACCAAAGGGCTACATAGGTGTGAATTACATGCCTAGAAGAGAGCAGTATTTTGGTTGAATTGTTATCCATATCACAGTTCCCTCTTCATCACAACACATGTGAAAGTAATCCAGAGGAAGAACAGGTAGCAATCGATTTTGGCCTCCTCGATGCATACATACAAGTATACATTCATAGATTCATGCACACGCGCGCGCGTGCATATGTATATATATATATATATATATATATATATAAGGCGAGTAAAATTCCCGAGATCCATGGATGAGTTCTCTCCAGTGGTCTCTGCCCCTCATCATCGCTGCCATGTCCTGCATCTCCAAGAGACCAGTGTTTGTCTTTAGGGGCATCAACATATATGTCAACCTCGGTCTGCCTCTTCTAGTGTGTCGATGCAGGGGCTCCCACAGGAGCACTGAGTGCAGTGCCAACTCTGGATGTCGGTGAGTATGTCCAGCTAACTTCAGTCTCCTCTGTGTTACTCTCGAGCTGACTTTTGGGAGGCTCCCGTACAGCTCTGAGTTCTTCATTCTCATATATTCCGTTTATGTTGGATGGTTTAACTAATGTGTAGATCTAGTCATATTAATTAGCAGATCATGATGCAATAAGCAAAAGTACTTGGCGTTATGTGATTTATCTATCATAGACGTATAGTATCTCATGATTGGTGCAGGAACGGAGTTAAATACTTCAATGAAAAAAGAAGACCGGAGTCCAATATATTCATTTAATGTTGCATATCTTTTCTTCTATGTTAATTAGACCTGATGACGTCACCGAATGTCTTGTATCATGATCTGATGACTTAAGTCGGCCATAGTATTGTGTATGTATGCAACATTAAAGGAATATACTGGAATCCGGCATTCTCTTTTCATTGAAGTAGATATATACATACTTATATATATATATATATATATATATATACGAAACGGCTTGAGTTCAGCCGTCGGGGTCCTACTCGTTCCTATTACCCACTCTACTACCCTAAGTATTGAGTACTTTGGTGCGTTATGGTCCACCTGGTTCCTTACCACATTTCTTCCGTTATATATATATATATATATATATATATATCAGTTATTACAAATAAATATAACTCCAACAACAACCCCTGGGAAATCCGATTTTTATTTCTACTTTGATGCATGATGCATGAATTTGTGTAACTTCATAATATTGTGAAATATTGTGAAATATTTTGAGTATGTATTAAACATCCTTCTATAGTTAAGGTTGTTTAAAGTGCAACACTTACACTTGTTTCATTACTTTAAAGATTTCAATTATGTCTTTGATTTCATTGTTAAAACCGTGACACTTGAACACACGCAGGATAATATTATAGATTATTATTAAACGTCAGTATTATCAAATAATATTTAGAATAAATTAATCGATATTCTATCAGTTCACATGATAGATGAACGATCATATTCTTTTTCAGTGGGTTTGTTAGAAGGAGGGTCTGTGCAAATGGCCTCCAAGACGCATGGTTTATTTTAAGGAAATTTTAGAAATGCACAAATCTTTGAGCACAAATCTTTGAAGAACCATGATCCTCTGTTTGATATTCTCTGTGTCTGAGAAGCATTTGTAATGGCTATTTTTAACATTTTATAAGTTATTTAACCATTATTTATCATGTAAACACATGTAGTACTTGACACAAAGTACAAACTTACTACACAAAATTAGATTTAGAACTACACCAGCAGAGACTAACTGTACGTTATAATAATCACTGCCGAGACAACTGAAATAGCAATGGTATACAAAAATGATACACAATGTTTTTTCAGAAAGTAGTCCGCAAAATTCACGAGGAAAACTTTATGAACCACCAAATGTAAATACTTTCAATTTCGTCATGCAGCACAGAAGCACATGAAAGCTCGATGCAGACCACAACAAACTTTTATAAGGATTACTGCTGGCCTATCTCACTACGTTCTGTATCACAAGTATGTACGTTTACGTCTAGGTCCTTAACTCCTCATGGATTCGAAGGGAGCCTTCATGTCATATGGCATGTCTAGAGTACTCAAACCTAACAAAACCCATCCCTCTCCATGTCTGAACACAACTGATATCGTCTAGAGGAAGTGAGAGAGGAGAGGGAAAGAGAGATAAAGTGAGAAGGAGATGAGATATAAAGGAAGAATCGACTCCAATACTAGACTGATATTTTATTTATCAACCTCGAAAGGTTGACATCGACGAGATTTAAACTCAGAGTCAGTGCCAGATTTAGGACAAATGAGGCTCTGTGCTAGTTAAGTTTATGAGGGCCCTTACTTGGGCCCTGAAAGAGGTTAAAAAAAATGGTGGTAGGAAAAAATGGTCAACGGAGCCCTGTGCTTAAGCATGTATGGAAGGGATACCCTCAAATCATTCTATCCGACTTTCTAAGACGGTGGGATGTAAACATCGTTACAGATCATTAGAACTACAGAAACTGAGATTAACAGAGCGTTTAACTCTTTAGCATTTAAACCGGCCATATTCGGCCAGAATTCTCTCACCTCTTTCTGTTCAAACCGGCTGTAACCGGCCATTCATACTGATGTTAAGGTATTGTTCTCAAAATAAGCAATATTAAAATCTCATAGATTCGATATTATGTGAAATAAAGTGTTTACCATGAAAATACAATAGTAAATATAGAGTAAAGTAAATGCTAAAGGGTTAAATAACCACAGGTTAGATGCTATTTCTAGTAAGTTGAACGACCGCGCAGCGACTCTATCTATATCAAATGAATGAATGACTATCTATGGCACAAAATAGATATTTCACCGGTTGTCATAACAAATAAACTAGTGGGGATATGAACTGGATGAATGGTATACAGTTTAAAACAAACAAAAGCGAATAAATAATTTCCATGATTATAAAAATGTGTGTCTGTGTGTGCTTCTCTGTTATGTCTTAGATAATTGGGACTGTATTATACATATATATATATAGAGAGAGAGGGGGATATATATATATATATAGAGAGAGAGAGAGATAGAGAGAGGGTGGAGAAAGAGAAAGAGACAGGGAGGATCCACAAGTCTGATTTGCTATCTATTCCAGAATCTATTCCAGAATCGGGCCCGATCAGTACCTATCGTACCTTGAGCTGATCGATCGCGAAATGTGCCTCAAACGTGAATAAACATAATGATGCTATATTTATACCTCGTTCCTATTCCTCATTATTATTAACACTGAGTTCAAATCCCGCTGAGGTTAACTTTGCCTTTCATCCTTACGGGTTGAATAAATAAAGTACCAGTAATGTACTGGTGTAATTGCTGGTGTTGTGCCATAAGTAAAAACAATTATTATTACTAACACTCTGTTCCTTAATGATACCGACTACGATGTAGTAGCACATGTAGAATACCTCACCAGCAACAATGATCGCGGTATCTTTTTATTCTTCATCGTAGGTGATAGTGATGATGCT
>CAXHJY010000264.1:652500-655000 GCA_964016885.1 Eledone cirrhosa | reverse complement strand
GAAGTGTGTACTTAACGATGATGGCATACTTGCCATCACCGACACTGATAAGAAGGTAGCTTGGAAGTGTCACTATGAAAGGCTACTAAATGAGGAGAATAAATGGGAGAAAGACAGTCTCCCCCATATCGACCCGATAGAGGGACCAGCAGTGTTAGTCGAGGGGAGTATAATAAGTAAGGCAATCAAGGATATGAAGACTGGTAAGGCGGCTGGGCCTTCGGAAATAGTTGCTGAGATGCTGAAGGCATCTGGCACGGTGGGACACACCATGGTCACCTGCATAGTTAACCAAGTCGTACAGAATGGGGTTGTTCCGAAGGATTGGCATAGCAGCATCATCGTTAACTGTTATAAGGGTAAAGGAGACGCCCTAGATAGGAGTAACTATAGAGGCATTAAATTAATCGACCAGGTCATGAAGGTCACGGAAAAAGTAATAGCGCAACTAATCAGAGAGAGAATTGATCTAGATGAAATGCAGTTCGGGTTTGTGTCAGGCAAAAGCACCACAGACGCTCTTTTCATAGTACGACAACTACAGGAGAAGTACCTAGCTAAAGGTAAACCCCTCTACTTAGCTTTTGTCGACCTGGAGAAAGCCTTCGACAGAGTCCCCCGCTCCATTATCTGGTGGGCTCTTAGAAAACTAGGCGTTGACGAATGGCTTGTGAGGGCTATACAAGCCATGTATAAAGAAACAGTCAGCAAGGTTAGAATTAACAACGAATATAGTGAAGAGTTTAGCGTAAAAGTTGGCGTCCATCAGGGCTCTGTTCTCAGCCCCCTACTATTTATTATTGCCCTTCAGGCTATAACAGAGGAGTTCAAGACAGGCTGCCCATGGGAACTCCTATACGCAGACGACCTGACACTCATAGCGGAATCAATGGCCGAGCTAGAGAAGAAATTCCAAACATGGAAGCACGGCCTAGAGTCAAAAGGACTTAAAATTAACCTGGCTAAGACCAAAGTTCTAGTTTGTAGGAAAGAAAACAAGGCGGCGGTCCCTTCTGGGAAATGGTCGTGCTCGGTATGTAGGAAAGGCGTAGGTAGAAACTCCATTTTATGTCCTAAATGCAAAGTATGGGTGCATAAAAGATGTAGTGGGATCACAGGTAAGCTAACTAAGAACATAGACTTTACATGTGGCCGGTGTTCTGGTGCAATAAGTAGCAGCAAGTGCCCACAAAATACTAGCTCTTTCAATTGCGCAGAGGGTTCTATAGAAATAGTGGACAGCTTCCGTTACCTGGGCGATAAAATCAGCAGTGGGGGAGGGTGCTCTGAAAGTACTGTAGCTAGAGTCAGAACTGGTTGGAAAAAGTTCAGAGAGCTTATACCACTATTAGCTGCTAAAGGGTTCTCCCTAAAAATGAAAGGCAGGTTGTACGATGCCTGCATACGAACAGCAATGTTGCATGGTAGTGAGACCTGGGCATTGTGTGCAGAGGATATACGCAGACTAGAGAGGAACGAAGCTTGCATGCTCCGCTGGATGTGTAACAGTAATATACGTGAACGGCAAAGCATAAACGAACTAAGGAAAAAATTAGAGATAAGAGGGATCAGATGTTGTTTACTCGAGAGAAGGCTGCGTTGGTATGGACACGTGATGCGCATGAAAGTCGATAGCTGTATTACAAAGTGCAGGGCAATAAAGATAGACGGTAGCCACGGAATAGGCAGACCTAGAAAAACATGGGATGAGCTGATAAACTCCGACCTCACACACTTACACCTCTCCAAGACAATGTCACTGGACCGTGACCTTTGGCGGTACTCAGTAACAGAGAAGACCCGCCTTGCCAGTAGGCATCTCTAACAAACTACACCCCGTCCCGCCACCACCCCCACACCATCCACACCACCCCGTTCTATGTAAAGTTATGTTGGTGCCGCGCCATCCAGGCCGAAACAAATGAGATCGTGTAGGTGTCACGACAAAAAAACACACAGTCCACGCTGTAATGTGGCCGTGTAGGCAACACGGTAAAAACCTCCCAGACCCACACTGTAAATGTGGTTGGTGTTAGGAAGGGCATCCAACTGTAGAAAACCTGCCAGACAGTCCTATGCGAGCAAGACAATCACTCTTACCTCAAGTGGGACTACCCCCGTCCAAACCCATGCAAGCGTGGAACACGGACGTTAAACGTTGATGATGATGATGATGATGATATGTATATATATATATATGTATATATATATATATATATATATATGTATATATATATATGTATATATATATATATATATGTATATATATATGTATATATATATATATATGTATATATATATATGTATATATATATATATATGTATATATATATGTATATATATATATATATGTATATGTATATGTATATATATATGTATATATATATGTATGTATATATATATGTATATATATATGTATGTATATATATATGTATGTATATATATATGTATGTATATATATATATATATGTATATATATATATATGTATATATATATATA